>CM024609.1:8696014-8779004 GCA_014182575.1 Eucalyptus decipiens | reverse complement strand
CGGCTTCCCGAGGATCCCGGCTAGGAGACGAGCGAGGCGGACGGACGAAGCCCGATCTATCGAGCTCGTCCGCCGTCCGACACCGCGAGCTGGGTAGGGACTCTCTGCCGACCGCGCTTTTTTGTGCCCATGCCCTGTTTCGGGCTCGCCGGACTGGGCTGCTGCTTTCCGGTTCATGCGAGTTTCCGGCCTTATTTGTGGCTGGATCTTATGGCTACATGGCTCCTGGTAAGTTAGATGATTGAATCTAATCGAACATTTCGCAGGTACAAATGGTCTCGGATCGATAATTTGCTTTCAAATAATTCTAACGGAACTTTTAGGTTATGCAAGTATAGGTTTTGAAAAGTGGTGTGTTAAGAGTGTGGTTCAAATTTGGAATTTGGGTACAACTTGACATTATGATCATGACTTTGATTCATTCTTCTTCTTGAAAACTCTGCGGTTAACGGACAATTCGAATTTGGATTCATTCAATAATTCTAACAATACTTTAAGGAAGAGTAAGTATAGATTATGAAAAGTGGTTTGTTTTAAAAGTATCACAGAAATTTGGAATTTGTGGACAACTTGACGATGTGAGCAAAACCCTGACTAGTTCTTCTTTTAAGAAACAGAGTCAACAGTAAAAGTAGTGACACTAGAGAATGATGGGAAGCATCCATTGAATGTTCTTTCTTCCCTAAAAATGACACAAACATCGACATTATTGAAAGACTCAAATGTGCTACTGAAGGATGTGCTCGACCCATGCCTTCCTCCTCCGACCGGCCAACTAGCCGAGGAAGTGGATGTGCATGGGGACGAGTCTCGATTCGCGACCTACCATGCATTTCGTCAAGCAAGAATTATCCACACGCACTCAAGCTTGCTTGTCTAAGCCATTGGGTTCTATCAGAATATTTTAATAATAATTTAGTGACTCCCTCAAGGTTGTCTGCATTCAAAGATCTCTCGCATGCTAACAAGTATCATTTGGGCTTGAGATCCATGCCTTTTGTCCTCTTTCTTTATTATATGATTTAGACCAATGTGATGTTGAGATAGATTACTAAACGAGGCGATTGAGAATCATTTAGAGGGCATTTTCAACATAATCTCATAGATCTCTTGCCGTGGGACTTGGAACTCTTAGGTGAAGACGATTCCATCCCACCTGCAAGAATGTTCAAGGCCGTTGTTCTCGACGATGATCTCATCCCCAAGCTCCTCCCACAAGCCTTTAAGGATTTTGTCATCCCTGAAGGTGATGGGGGTCCCGGCGCCATCTTTGGCGAAGGCCAGTGCTTGCGCTTTCTTCTATTTTCATTTATTTTGATTGCGTCGCATTAACATGTGATGTCAAAGAGGACATTTGCCGACATTCCTTGATAAGGCTAACGTGGGAGCGACTGCGGTTATCCGTGTCTCGCAGCTAGACAGTTCAACTCGGTGGAGCACCGCCGAGAAGCTGGACAAGGAAAGCTCGCGCATGCGTATGCCATCGTCCGGGACAACGCGCTAGAGAAGATCCCGAACGAGATCAAGTTCGAGGCGGGTCCGGAACGCATGAGAGGGTGTATGGCCAAGAGCATGAGCAAGTACTTCGCCATGGACCGGGTCGAGAACAAGGCCAGCAAAGAGAAGGCCATGGGAATGTTGAAAGCCATTGAAGCCCATCTCTTGCAAAAACGGTGATGCTTACGAGTGAGTTGTTGTTACATGTTGGCTGGATCTTTCCATCTCCCACCATAATTTATGTCTCTTTCAAGAAAAATAACAATCGAGATTGAACCGTAACTATGTTTTGAAGCGGTAGATATGCTGCATGCTGTCATCAAAGACGCTTGTCAAACATCTTGTAAAGATCTCGGCATTCTTTTAACACAGTTGAAACTGCCGCGAGATTATAGATATGAATGCGCCGCTTTGCCCATCTGTCTTTGAGGCCAGATCAGAAAAGCATATCGAGGAAGAGAACAGTTGACTCAAGAAGGGACGGTCAACTTTTTCACATATGAATTTTCTGCATTTGACACGCAATTGTTACTTCACATTCGTATTTTTAAGTCTTGAGATTTAACAAAGACTGGCGTGGAAATCATTCGCGATTCACATGTGACGGAATGGCACGCGATCGGAAGCTTCAAAGAGATGAGAAAAAGGCGCTTGATGGAGACTTAGAAATGAGTTAAAGTAGTATGTACGTTTAATCGATTTTGGACATTTTATTTTAGTGAGGTTCTTATGGGTTCCACATGAACCTATCAAATATAGCGATTTAGATTAACTTAGTACATATAGCACAATTTTGATGAAGAAACAGAAATAAGCTAGCGTCATATTTATATTAAGTGGAATTTGGACTTTTAATTCTAGTGAATTCAATATGGATCCATGTGAACTCATCAGATTTGGCAATTTAGATCAATTTAGGACATACAACACACTTTTGACAAAGACTCGGAAATGAGTTAGGGCCTCATTTTTATTTAGTATAATCTAGACTTTTAATTCCAGCGAGTTTTATATAGGTCCCACATGAACCCATCAGATTTAGCGATTTGGGTTAATTTAGTACATGCAACGTAATTTTGATGAAAGAGCACTATATTTATATTAAGCTGATTTGAAGTTTTAATTTTAGTAAGTTTCCTATGGATCCCACACGACCCATCAAATTTAGCGATTTAGATTAACTTAGTATATACAACACAATTTTGACAAAAACTTAGAAATGACATAGCATCGTATTTATATCAAGGAGAATCTAGACTTTTAATTCGAGTGAGTTCCACATGGATCCCATGTGAACCTGTTAGATTTAGCGATTTAGATCAATTTAGGACATACAACACACGTTTGATAAAGACTCGGAGATGAGCTAGGGTCATATTTATATACAACACAATTTTGACAAAAACTTAGAAATGACATAGCATCGTATTTATATCAAGGAGAATCTAGACTTTTAATTTGAGTGAGTTCCACATGGATCCCACGTGAACCTATTAGATTTAGCAATTTAGACCAATTTAGGACATACAACACACGTTTGATAAAGAGTTGGAAATGAGCTTGGGTCATATTTATATACCACACAATTTTGACGAAAACTTAGAAAATGACATAGCATCGTATTTATATCAAGGAGAATCTTGACTTTTAATTCGAGTGAGTTTTATATAGGTCCCACATGAACCCATCAGATTTAGCAATTCGGGTTAATTTAGTACATACGGCGTAATTTTGATGAAAGAAAACTGTATTTATATTAAGTTGACCTGAACTTTTAATTTAGTGAGTTTCCTATGGATCCCACATGAACCCATCGAATTTAGCGATTTAGATTAACTTAGTATATACAACACAATTTTGACGAAAACTTCGAAATGACATAGCATCGTACTTATATCAAGGAGAATCTAGACTTTTAATTCGAGTGAGTTCCACATGGATCCCATGTGAACCTGTTAGATTTAGTGATTTAGATCAATTTAGGACATACAACACACGTTTGATAAAGACTCGGAGATGAGCTAGGGTCATATTTATATACAACACAATTTTGACGAAGACTTGAAAATGAGGTAGTGTAGTATTTATATTAAGGGGAATCTACACTTTTAATTCTAGCGAGCCCATTAAATTTAGCAATTTAGATCAATTTAGAACATGCAGCACACTCACCAAATAACTTATGCTCGGAACACTATCTAAATTTAGTGATTATTTTTAGGAAAATATTTTCTAAATTATTTATTTTCCGCAAAATATAATGCATCTTAGTAAGAAGAAAATATGCAGTGATTAGAACCCTTCACACTCAGTCTCCCTCTCTCTATATATGTCAACCTCAATTCAGCCTCTTCTCTTCACTCCCAAGTCCCAGAGACCACCTTCATCACTACTACTCAAGTCTTTCCAGATCATCACCCCCTTCTCAGTTTCAGCAACTCTGTTAGGATCCACTCATGGGTGTCATCACTTTTCGCTTCGATATCTTGTCCCTCATTCCCCCGGCCAGGATGTTCAAGGCCGCTATCCTCCATGCTGATAACGTCCTCCCAAGGTCCTCCCGCAAGCCGTCAAGAGCGTTGAAGTCCTCGAGGGCGATGGAGGTCCCGGGACCATCAAGTTGATGGCTTTTGGCGAAGGTTAGTCCATCCGTTTTAGGAACTTAGGATCACTCTGAATCAAGGCGGGTCCAACCTTATGGAACACTATAATGAATATGGAAAAGATAGAAATATGACTCGATTACTTAAGATGTTTCTAACCGTTTAACTTTACACGAGTGATTATGTGACTCGATTTTGATCGGGCAAAGTCAGGCTATGTCTAAGCCAATTGTATTGGATTGCGGTCGAAACAATTGGGTTAATTCCTAAGCGGCCTGATGGACACCATGAAGATTGATGCTCGTGATATTGAAACCTGCGAGTTCTAAATGTGAATGTGACTTTTTGTTACATTGATAGGCAGCCAGAACAAGACAGCGAAGCACAAGGTCGAGGCCCTAGACAAGGAGAACTTCACCTACTGCTACTCAATCATCGAGGGCGAAGTGCTGGGCACCACCTTTGAGAAAATCAGCTATGAGGTGAAGATCACCGCGTTGCCTTTGGGAGGCTCGGTGTTGAAGTGCACGAACAGTTACTTCACCATTGGCGAGGTGGACGTCCCTGAGAAGGAGATCAAAGCCGGGAAACATACGGTGACTGCGATGGTCGAGGCCATCCAGGCTTATCTCGTGGCAAACCCTGATGCCTACTGAGCCGATCTCTTCGCTATCTTGTATTGTTTACATAATGTGTTAAATATGTCTAGTTGTGCTAAACTGAAAAGGAGACGTTTGGAGCTAAGCATGTTGGGCTGGTGAGTGTTGCTCTTCTTGTCTTTGCCGAGAATAAGAGAATAAAAGGTGTGACGGGAATGGTGCGGTGGTTTTGTGGAATTTGATAAAGTATGCTACATGTTTATACGAGGCTTGTAGAATTCTCTAATTTAGTAAATTTTTTATGAGGAGGGAATTCATGAGTTACAAATGAAATGCCAAATGGCCAATAAAATACCAAACTTTGACCTGATATTTTGAATTTGGACTAACATCTAAAGCCATCAATGTGGCACAATCTTTCATAAACCACAATATGACAAGTACATCCCTTCTCTATGGATTGTACCAAAAGAGTTAGCAAATTGCGAGAATTTACTGAGCCTGAACTTGAGCAACAACAATCTGTTGGGTGTCATGTCGCCAGAGCCGGGGAACTCGTTCATGCTACAGAACCACCGCAATTCACTAGTAGGATCAATTCCTTCCAATTTAGCAAAGCTCACTAAATTGGAAAATCTCAATTTCTTATAACGATTTGTCGAGTACAATCCCATTTGCTCTCACCAAAGCATGAGCAGTTTTAAGCTTCATGGGCTTCTTGTACAACAAGGCCGGGCGCAGTTCCGGTGGTCGCCTCTTCCAACAATAACTAGGGAGTACTTTTATTGCAAATCCGGGCTTGTGAGGAAACGCGACGGAATGTCTCCATGTGGGTCGAAAAGAAATCGACTGACTATCGGAGAAAGGATCGATTAATGTGATTGTTGCATTTTTGCTTACTACTTCTCGTGATTCTTATTGCTTTGATTTTGGTGCTTTGGTGGTGAAACAAGCATCTCGATGAAGAGATAAGAAATCATATGAAGTACGTGAAATCATATGGGAAAGGGGAACGAAGTTTGCATTCAATGATATTGCCAAGTCCACCAACGGCTTCAGTGAAGAGTACTGCATTGGAAAACGCGGATTCAAAAGCGTTTACAAGGCCGAATAGGCCAGCGGCCACATCGTCACGGTAAAAAAAAAGTGGTGGTTAACCGCAGGGACATCATCCAATGTTTTCTAAACTTTGGCGAAGGTCTTGCATGGAGGAAGAGGAGCAGTTGAATTGGACTTTTGTCAAGAGAGTGAAGATTGTTCAATGCGTGGCTCCCGCGATCGCCTACTTGCATCACGATTGCTCACCGCCTATTGTCCATTAGGACATGATGTTGAACAACATCTTGCTCGAGTTGGACTTCAAGCCTCGGCTTTTGGTTTTTGAGATGGTGAGGCTCTAGAATTTGGATTCGTCAAATTGGATCTCAGTAGCTGGATCTTATGGCTACATGGTTCTTGGTAAGCTACATGATCAAATCTAATCAATACATTCCCCCGTACCTATGGTCTTGGGTTGATCAAATAGCTTTAATTGACATATTGAATTTGGATTCATCCAATACTTCTAATAAGACCTTTTAGGAAGAGCAAGTACAGATTTTGAAAAGCGGTTTGTATTAACAAAAGTATCTCAAAAATTTGGAATTTGTAGGCAACTTGAGGTTGTGATCAAAACATAGATTCATTCTTCTTTCACGAAACAGAGTCAATAGTAAAAGTACTGATGCTAGAGAATGATGGGGAAGCATCCAGGAATCTTCTCTCTTCCCTACAAATGACACAAATGTCGACATTATTCAAAGACTCAAATGTGCCGCTATAGGTTATGCTCGACCCACGTCTTCCTCCTCCGACTAGCCAACTGGTCAAGGAAGTGGTCTTCATGGTCATGGTCGCAATAGTGTGTACGTGGACGAGTCTCGATTCGCGACTTACCATGCATTTCATTGCGCAAGAATTATCCGCATGCACTCAAGCTTGTTTGTCCGAGCCGTTGGAGCCATTAGAATATTTAAGTTATAATTTAGTGAATTCCCACCCTCAAGGGTGTTTGCATTCAAAGATCTCTCGCGTGCTGATAAGTATAATTTGGGCTTGAGATCCATGCCTTTTGTCCTCTCTTTTTTAATATATTATTTAAGAACATTGTGATGCTGATTTAGATTACTAAACGAGAAGATTGAAAATCATTTAAAGGGCATTTCAACATAATCTCACGTATCTCTTGCACTGGGACTTGGAAATCTTAGGCGAAGACGCATTCCATCCCACCCGCACGAATGTTCAAGGCCTTTGATCTTGATAAAAAAACTCATCCCCAAGCTCCTCCCACAAGCCAGTATGGATTTTATCATCCTTGAAGGTGATGGCGGTCCCGTCACAATCGCATCGTTTTCGGCGAAGGCGAGTACTTGCGCGTCTTCTAATTTCATTCATTTTGTTCACGTCGCATCAACATGTGATGTCAAGACATTGGCCTGACATTCTTTGATAAGATTAACGTGGGAGCTGACTGCAGTTTTCTGTGTGTTGCGGCTAGACGGTTCAACTTGGTGAAGCACCAGTCGACAAGCTGGACAAGGAAAGCTCGCGCACGCTTACACCATCGTCGAGGGCGACGTGCTAGAGAAGATCTCGGACGAGATCAAGTCCAGACAGAGAGGGTGCACGAGCACGAGCACGAGCAAGTACTTCGCCAAGGACGGGGTCGAGAACAAGGCTAGCAAATAGAAGGCCACGGGAATGTTGAAAGCCATTGGAGCCCATCTCTTGCAAAACCCCGATGCTTACAATTGAGTTGTTGTTCCACGTTGGCTCAATCTTTTTGAGATTTAACAAAGACTTTGGCGTCGAAAATCATTCCGATTCACGTGCGACAGAGTGAGGTGCGATCGGAAACTTCAAAGTGATGAGAAAAAGGCATTTGACGGAGATTTGGAAATGAGTAAGCGTCCTATTTATATCTAGTGGATTCTAGACTCATAATTTTAGTGAGTTCGATATGGTTCCCATGTAAACTCGTAGAATTTAGCAATTTAGATTAAATTTTTTTATTTTGGGTCAAAAAAATTCCCATTCATTACCAAACTGATACATGAAAGGAAATCTCAAAAGTGATAATAACAAAACAAACTCATAGATTAACTTATAATTTTGATGAAAACTTAGAAATGAAGACACACCGAATCGAAAAACAGATGGTTTGATAGTTGCACATTCGCTTAGTGACTGATCCAGTGCTGGGAAGGCTCAAAGGAATTGACGGGGGCCTGCACAAGCGGTGGAGCATGTGGTTTAATTCGATGCAAAACAAGAATTTTTGAACAGCGAATAACCAGAGCTATTACTCACTACATCAAAAAATTTCCATTAATGAAAGATGTAAATCCATTGGAAAATCAAAACTACGCATGTCGGATGAAATGGTTGTTGCTATCTGCTCCAATAACGAATCATTGGTTTAAGTTTAACTGAATAACTAAATAAAATAGATAGACTTTGCTCTTCGAATGCATGGCCCAAACTCTCCCTATCTAAGGGAGATACTTGCTATCTAATAAGAGTACTTGGGTATGCGTAACCCTGCTTTTTTTCTTTTTTTCGTTTTTTTGAATGGACGCCTGCGGAGGAGAGAAGGAGAAGTAGGAGGAGTCAGTTTGAAGATCGAGGAATAAATGGGACAGCTAAACTATAAGACAAGTAAGCCTCCCCAGACCATACAAGTGCTCGACGAGCCCATGCAAAAGGTTTGGTTAAGATATGCCAGATTCCGCCAAGTGCGTAATCGGACCCGCTTTTTAAATATCTCTCCTTATTTGGGACCCTAAAAGCTATGAGGTTAGGATTGAGACTACGATCCCCAGTCTCGATACCTTTCCCAGGGCTCTTTTTATTGCTTTTCTTAAAAAGATAAGCAGAGAGAACAACCGCTTCGGATGAAGTCTACATAGTGCTTTGCACTACCACTAATAGTTCCGTTCCTCAACAATAAAGCAATTTCTCATACTGAAAGAAAAGAGATTGTTCCCAGGCTGAGTGAGCCTATTCGACCTACCTACCTCATAGAAAAGGGGTCAGCCCTTTGTCTCTGTGTTTTCACATCGAGAATTCTTTGCAGATGAAGAGATGTCAAAGGGGCTTCTTACTTCCCAAACAGATTCCCCTACATCTATATATAAACGCTGGTTTATCAAGAATACGCAAGAAAAGCACTTCGAATTGTTGATTCATCGCCATCTGGACTTTTAATTCCAACGAGTTCTATATAGATCCACGTGAACCGACAATACACTTTTGATGGAGAGAGCATCATATTTATATTAAGGGAAATCTGAACTTTTAATTCTAGTGAGTTCCATATAAGTCCCACATGAACCCATCATATTAAGCAATTTAAATCAAATTAGTACATACAATGCAATTTCAATGAGAGAGCATCATATTTATATTAATGGAATCTGAATTTTTAATTTCAGTGAGTTTCGTATGGATCCCACATGAACCCATCAAATTTAGCGATTTAGATTAACTTATTACATATAGCAGAATTTTGACGAAGACTCGGAGATGAGGTAGTGTTGTATTTATATCAACGGGAATTTGGACTTTTAGTTCTAGTAAGTTCTATATGGATGCCACGCAAACCCATCATCTTTAGCGATTTAGATCAATGTAGGACATACAACACACTTTTGATGAAGACTCGGAAATGAGCTAGGGTCATATTTATATTAAGCTGAATTTGGATTTTTAATTCTAGTAAGTTCCATATGGGTCTCACATGAACCCATTAGATTTAGTGATTTAAATCAATTCAGTACAGACAACAAAATTTTAATGAAAGAGCACCATATTTATATTAAGCGGAATAAGAACTTTTAATTCCAGTGAGTTTCGTGTGGATCCCACATGAGCCCATCGAATTTACCGATTTAGATTAACATAGTATATACAACACAATTTTGATGAAAATTCGGAAATGAGATAGCATTTTTCATCGTATTTATATTAAGGAGAATCTAGGCTTGTAATTCTAGTGAGTTCTATACGGATTTAGATCAATTTAGAATATGCAGCACACTCACCAAAAAACTCTTGCTTGGAAACACTATTCAAATTTGACGATTTTAGGAAAATATTTTTTAAATTATTTATTTTCTATAAAACCCACCTAAGAAAGAAGAAAATATTCAGAAATCATAACCCTTCACACTCAGTCTCTCTACATATGTCATCTTCAGTTCGGCCTCCTTTCTTCACTCCCAAGTCCTAGAGACCAACTTCATCACTATTAAGTCTTTCCTGATCATCACCCTCTTCTCAGTTTCTGCACCTCTGTTCGGATCCAGTCATGGGTGTCATCACTTACGACTTCGAGACCACGTCCCCAATCCCTCCGGCCGAGATGTTTGAGGCCACTCTCCTTGACGCCGATAACCTCATCAACAAGGTCCTCCCACAAGACATCAAGAGCATTGAAGTGCTCGAGGGCGATGGAGGTCCCGGGACCATCAAGTTGATGACTTTTTGCGAAGGTTAGTCCATCCGTATAAGGAACTTAGGATTGCTCCAAATCAAGGCGGGTTCAACCTTATGGACAACTATAATGAACATTGAAAAAGATAGATATATGACTTGATTAATTAAGACGTTTCTAATTGTTTAAATTTACACAAGTGATCATGTGACCCGATTTCGATCGGGCAAAATCAGGCCATGTCTAAGTCAATAGTATTGGATTGTGGCTGGGGGCTAATTACTGAATGGATGGATCTACACCATCAAGATCGGTGCTCGCAATGTTGAAACCAGCGAGTTCTAAATGTGAATGTTACTTTTTGTTACTTTGATAGGCAGTCGGTACAAGACGGCAAAGCACAAGGTCTAGGCCTTGGACAAGGAGAACTTCACCTACTGCTACTCAATCATCGAGGGTGACACGCTGGGCACTGCCTTTGAGAAGATCAGTTACGAGGTGAAGATCACCGCGTCGCCCAATGGAGGCTCGGTGTTGAAGAGCACAAGCAAGTACTTCACCACCGGCGAGGTGAATATCACCGATGAGGAGATCAAGGCCGGGAAAGAGAAGGCGGACACGATGGTTAAGGCCATCGAGGCTTCTGTTGTGGCAAACCCTGATGCCTGTGGAGCCGATCTCATCGCTATCTTTTATTGTTCATGTAATGTATTAAATATGTCCGGTTGGGCTAAACTAAATAGGCGACAAGAAGCGTTTGAGTCACTCGGTGTTTGAAGTTAAAGCATGTTGGGCTGGCGATTGTTGTTGTTCTCGTCTTTGCTGAGAATGAGAGAATGAAAGGTGTGGCAGGAATCTGGTGTAGTGGTTTTATGGAATTTGGTAAACTGTACTACATGGAGAGGATTCATGAGTGACAAATGAATTCATGGTAAACTGCGGCCTGATATTTCAAATATGGACAATCGATCCTGCTCGACCCAGATCGATCATCTAAACATATCAATGTGGCACAATTTTTCATAACCCGCAATAAGTAAAGTTTTTAAGGAAAAGTACATTTTATTGTATATCAATAAAGCTATACAAAAATTGTTGAATGTGTTTAGGGTTTAGACTAATCTTATTGCAACACTTCGGCTATTTGAATTCTATTTAAGCTAATCCTATCTTGATTCTTGATGGGGACAATGGATTAGAGATCAAACGATTCAACAATAATAGAAAAAGAAAAAAAGAAAAGAAAAAGAGAAGAAAATTATAACGGAAAAGCAGCAGCCTGAGGCCAGGAATAAACTGTCATTCAATGTCATGGCCAATTGTGTCGTCCTTCTTCCCCTTTTTTGGCTCTACACTCGCTTTATCGAAACGACGATTGACAAGCCTACAGTCCATCTCTTTTGCTCACGACCGATTTCTCGGGTGGCATACCGTGGGATTTCCGCGAATCAATCTCGTCTGGGCTATGTTAGCTTTTCCAACAACAGCTTCACCGGAGAACTGCCGCCGGATTTGTGCGGCAGCTTCGCTTTTCAGTATCTTGCGGTCGATGGGAACAACTTCACCGGGCCGCTGCCCGATTGCTTGAGGGATTGTCTGGGGCTAACGAGAGTCCGTCTAGAAGGTGATTTGTTCACCGCAGATATCACGATCGCGTTCAGAGTTTACCCGGATCTGGTCTTTATGAGCCTCAGCAATGACCGTTTGTCGGAAATCTCTCCGCATAAGGGGGAGAGCGCACGAATCTCACGAATTCCACGAATTGATCGATTTCGTTCGATGAGAAATGAAGGAACAAGGCTTCGATTTCAGAGAGAGAAAGAGAGGAGGGGGGAGGGAACGAAGGAAGGAAGCGGAGGAGCGGGCGGAGAAGATATGCAGGGAGGCACGGTCCAGATCAATTGGCACGAGACCAATCCCGTCCTAACCCTAGATTTCCACCCCCTCTCCGGCCTCCGTGCTTAATCGCCATTTTGTAGCTCGAAGTTTGCAAATTTTTTTTTTCTTTTGGGGGTCGAAGAAGTTTGCAATTTGGGGCGTCGGCTTCTTTTCTATCTCGGCGTGTTTCTGTTGCTCTTAGGTTAATTCGCGAGGCATTTCGCTCGTCTATGTTTTTCGGAACTTAGTGAGTGGGTAATTGTTGTCTGTGTCCTGGGCTCTTCTTTCTTAGCGTTCCGAAAGAAAGGGCACAATCTTTTCAGTCCCGATTCGAACGCAAGATACCGATGGAATTTGCTCAAATTTGAATGTTGTTTCGTAAAACCAAGGACTACGAATTGATTGATTTCGTTTGATAAGAACCCCCTCCAACCGATTAGGGTTGTCTTGCTCTGTTTATGTTAATCTATCTTTGGAGTGAGGAAATATGGTTATATTATTGATGTTGAGTCTCTAATGTGTAATTAGAAAATAATGCTTTGTGTATCCTATTACTGTTAGTGAGGAGGGTATGTGATTTTTTCTGTATTGGTTTCCATGTTAAAACCTTAGTGCCGTTGTTGGCTTTGTCTTATTGTCATTTCGGTATTACATATTGCTGGTGGTTGCTGGGGTTGAGTTGATTTCAGTTGGTTTAGTTTTAGAGGAGAAATTAATGCTAAATTGTGTTTCGTTTTTAGTAAATTGTTGTCCGGTTCTCCCCAATATTATCGTTCAACGGTTTGTTCTATTATCATATAGAAATTTTTATATTAGGAAAAAGGGGCATGTCATAATCTGAATAATCCACGGAATAATTTTTTTTTCTTAAGTTTTGTTTGTTTCGCAAAATATTCACTGATCAAAGCCCTTCACACTTAATCTCTCTCTCTCTATATATGAGTTTCGGTTCAGCCTGCTCTCTTCATTTCCAAGTCCTAGAGACCAACTTCATCATTGCTACTCAGTCTTTCCTGATCATCACCCCCTTTTCAGTTTCTCAGTTCGGATCCAATCATGGGTGTCATCACTTACGACTCTGCGATAACGTCCAGATCCCTCCGGCCAAGATGTTCAAGGCCGCTATCCTCGACGCCGATAACCTCATCCCTAGGGTCCTCCCTGCAAGCCATCAAGAGCGTCGAAGTCCTCGAGGGCGATGAAGGTCCCGGGACCACCAATTTGATCACTTTCGGCAAAGGTTAGTCCATCCATATTAGGAACTTAGGATCGCTCTCGATCAAGGCGATTTTAACCTTACGGAACATTATAATGAACATTGAAAAAAATGGACATATAACTTGTTTAAGCTCCGTAGACTTATTGTACAACGAGCTGACAGGTGCGGTTCCTAGTGGTCGCCTCTTCCAACAAGCACCGAAAAGCGCTTTTATCGCAAATCCAGGCTTGTGTGAAAATGTGACGAGGTTATCTCCTTGTGGGGGTGGGATGAACAGTAAATCGACCGACCGTAGGGAAAAGGTCCTTATTGATGCGAGCTACTTCTGGTGACTTCAATTGCTGTGATTTTGGTGCTTCAACAGCGAAACAAGGAAGTCGATGCAGTACGAGAAATTTGAGTCGATCATATGTGAAAGGGAAGGGAGGTTCACATTCAATTGCATACAACACAATTTTGACAGACTCGAGAATGAGCTACCGTCGTATTTATATAAAGCAAAATTCGGCTTTTAATTTCTATATGTTCCATTTAGGTTTCATATGAATTCCATCAAATTTAGCTATTTAGATTAATTTAGTACATACGACATGCTCATTAAATAACTTCAGCAATGCATCCATGCCCCTCTCCAATACTTTTCTCCCAAAACATATGCTGTTGTTATGCATTAATATTTTCCGAATCTTCCGTCACAGAGAGATGATTCACAAGTTTAATCAATTTTGTCTCAATGCGATGAAATTCATTAATTAATCTGATCTAACACCCATGGACATTCTCCTATACGTTCACATGGTCCGTGACTAAGACAAGATGAACTAGACAGAAGAAGAAAATTAAATACGGAGAAAGCGTTTCTAAAAATCTACGTCGCTATACCGTTAGATAAAAAGGAAAATTAAAAAATGTTTAATGAGCAAGTGACCCGTGAGCCAATCTCGCTTGATCCACCACACTTCCACCAGACAATTAGCAGAAAATGGTTCGCAATAATATTATTTAAAAGGACTAGACACACGAAAGCAAGTAGAAAAATTCAAAATCTATAGACGTCCATCTTGATTTTCAGAGCAGCCTTTGTTGACTAAAAGTAACAAAGCCTTGTAATTACCAAACTACCTTTCCCATCTTTTTCTGCTAAATTGGATTAGTGCAACATTGAGATCAATCTGTACTTTTTCTTATCGATGGAAGCTCAACAGAAACATGAAGCACCGAGATCACCCAGCAGGAAAAATTGTGCCTCAATTTTTCGAGTTTTTCTACTGCACAGAGTTAAGCGAATATTATATATGAGTATGAAATTGATGATAATTCTTCCCGAGGCCTCTACCAACCTTAAAGATTGCTACTTTTGCGAACGGATTGAAAAGAAGTAGGATGAGATCTGGGTGGATCGCGACCTATGCAGCTAAGGGCTTGATATTTTCTATGATAGTAACACTATGTAAGAAATCAGTGAAGCTCAGCCAAGAGAGTTTGCTGAGCAAATGCTCCTGGATCAAAAGTCAAGTCTATACATGAAAGGGAAATGGAAGAACGTTTGGTATCATTCTAGGATGGTGCCTTCTCTGACTAATATTCCATTATCATATAGACAAATTTTATTTTATGAACAAAGTCCATGTCATGATTGAACAACCCACAGACTGATTAAGATTTTTTTTATTAAGCTTCGTTTGTTTTGTAAAAAAATATATATTTTTTTTTTCACATAACTTATAAAAGGAATGAATAAAAAATATTTTCATCATTCACGGAAATATTTAAATATAAATTACTATCAATAATGCAAAAATTTCTTATCAAATAATTATACCAAATGATACAAATAGTTATTTAATTATTTATTTTGTACCAAAAGAACACACTTGAAGAAAATATCCAATGACGAGAACCCTTCAGACTCGGTCTCTCTATATATGTCAGCTTCGGTTCATCCTCTTCTCTATTTTGTACCAAACGAACACACTTGAAGAAAATATCCAATAACGAGAACCCTTCAAACTCGGTCTCTCTATATATGTCAGCTTTGGTTCATCCTCTTCTCTTCACTACCGAGTCCTAGAGACCAACTTCATCACTGCTAATCAGCCTTTCCTGATCACCCTCTTCTCTATTTCGGCAACTCCATTCGGATCCAAATCATGGGTGTCGTTAGTTACGACTCCGAGGTCACGACCCCAATCCCTCCGGCCAAGATGTTCAAGGCCGCTGTCCTCGATGCCGATAACCTCATCCCCAAGGTGCTCCCGCAAGCCATCAAGAGCATCAAAGTCCTCGAGGGCGACGGAGGTCCCGGGACCATCAAGTTGATCACTTTCGGCGAAGGTTAGACTGTCCGTGTTAGGATCGCTTTGGATCAAGGCTGTTTCAACTTTATGGAACATCATAATGAACATTGAAAAAGATAGATATGTAACTTGGTTAATTAAAGAAGTTTCTGACCATTGATTTACACAAGTGATCACGTGACTCGATTCCAATCGAGCGAAATCAGGCCATGTCTAAGTCAATCGTATCAGATTGCAGTTGGAACAACCAAAATGGCCCAATCAACACCATCAAGATCGTTGCTTGCGATGTTGAAACCAGCGAGTTCTAAACGTGAATATTACTTTTTCTTACTTTGATAGGCAGTCAGTACAAGACAATGAAGCAAAAGGTTGAGGCCCTGGATAAGGAGAACTTCACCTACAGCTACTCGATCATCGAGGGCGACATGCTGGGCACCACCTTCGAGAAGATCAGCAACGAGGTGAAGATCACCGCATCGCCCGAGGGAGGCTCCGTGTGCAAGAACACGAGCAAGTACTTCACCATCGGCGAGGTGGAGATCACTGAGGAGAAGATCAAGGCCGGGAAAGAGAAGGCGTCCGAGATGTTCAAGGCCATCGAGGCTCATCTCTTGGCAAACCCTGATGCCTGTTGAGTAGATCTCATCGCTATCTTGGATTGTTCACTGTACTGTGTGAAATATGTCTGGTTGTGCTAAATTCACAAGGAGAGAAGAAGAGTTTGGGTCACTCTTGTGTTTGGAGTAAAGTTTGTGGGGCTGGTGAGCGTAGCTGTTCTTGAATTTGCTGAGAATAAGAGAATGAAAGGTGTGGCAGGAATCTGGTGAAGTGGTTTTTGTGGAATTTTGTAAATTGTGCTACATAAATAGCGTATCAAGGGAATAAAAGTTGAATAAGCTTGATATTTTGTTGGTATCATGAGATTCTCTAATTTTCAATAAATTCCATAAAATAATAGAATTCATGAGTAACAAATGAATAAATCCAAATTTATATTTCGAATTTGGATAAACATTTAAAACTATCGATGTGATAAAATCTTTTAGAAATTGTTATGCGTATGATCATTGATGAAAAGTACATTCTTATTATATGTCAAGAAAGTTATCAAAAATAAAGTTAATGTGTTTAGGTTTTGGACTTATCTTATTGTAACGCTTGGGCTATTTGAAATTCTTTTTAAGCTAATCCTATCTTATCTCTTTGATGGGGACATCTTTGATGGGGACATTGGATTAGAGATCGAATGCTTCAACACTGATAATGATAACAAAGAAAAAGAGAAGCAAAATATAACGGAAAAGCAGCAGCCTCCACCTCCCCCAAAACTCAGACGATGAGCTGATCTTGGGACACCTCGATTGCCGACCCAATTTTGACCGAGTCAAACTGTCGGTGCTAGTGAAGTTTGAATCAACCCATGATTTCGAAACCCATGAAAATGATTTCAAAAGGCCTTACTTCATACATTTGAATCAGATCCACCGTGACATTAGGGCATTACAAACGAAAAAATATATTATGTGATGTTTATATTACGTGACAAATTAACGTGATATCATCAACTAATAAAGTATTTTCGTTTGTTACATATTAAATGAGACAAAATTTGATTAATACACTTTTCTTCAAACAAGGACATATCGTTATAATATCTAATCAGCAAATTGTTTGATTGAACTCCACAACAATCATTTCAAAGGGATGGCCGCCCATGTGAGCATGGGAATGTTCATCTTTTGGAACATAAACTTTGACATTTCAACATGAATCTGAAAGGGACCGAAATCATTTTCATGACCAAAAGAACAAAAGAGACCACCTTAATTCCTCTTTTCCATTCCTTTAGCCTGCAAATCCTTGACTCATTTTCCTCGAGCGTGACTCTTGCCAAACCAACCCTACCTATTGACATAATTCCAACCATAATTAGGAGGCATTGACAGGACTCAGAAGCACTCTTCTCTGGGGTTATTTCTTTCTCATTGCCAATAGCCATGGGTGCAACCAGCTTCACACAAGAGCTCACATGCCCGATTGATCCGGCTCGCATGTTCAAGGCCATGTTTAAGGCCTTGATTGTCGAGTCGAATACCCTGATCCCGAAGCTCCTGCCTCAGTTCATAAAGAGCGTGGAGCTGGTGCAAGGTGACGGTGGAGCCGGGAGCATTGAGCAAGTTAAATTTCACCGAAGGCATGTACACTCAACACTCATCGAGCAGGGAGTTTCATAATGTAATTGCAGCTAGTCCTTTCAAGTATGTGAAGCACCAGATCGACAAGCTCGACAAGGAGAACTTCATGTGTAGGAACACGATGATCAAGGGCGACTCGCTGGGTGACAAGCTCCAGTCGATCGATTATGAGGTCAAGTTTGAGGCCACCAGCGATGGAGGGTCGGTCTGCAGGATGGCGAGCAAGGACAACAGCAAGAAGGCACTTCAAGTTGAAGAAGAGGAGATCTAGGCTGGAAAGGAAAAGCCATGACGTAGCATCACTTGTGTACATAATATTTTCTTGTGAGACCATCTCTCGCCTTGCTAACTTACGGTCCATCTCTTTGTTCAAGAACAATTTCTCGGGAGGCATAACACGTGATTTCGGCAAGTACAGCCCTTCTCTGGGGATCGTTACCTTTTCGAACAACAGCTTCATCGGAGAAATGCTGCAAGATATATGCAGCGACTTTGCTCTTGGATATCTCGCGGTCGATGGGAATAACTTCACTGAGCTGCCGCCTGACTGCTTGAGGAATTTTCCGGGGCTAACGAGAGTCCGTCTGGACAGCAATCAGTTCACTATAAATATAATGAGTGCATTCAGACCGAATCTGGAATTTATAAGCCTCAGCAACAGCCAATTTGTTGGGAATCTCTCTGCAGAATGGGGAGAGTGTATGAATCTCATGAATTTGCTGATAGATGGTAACAAAATTGCCAGCCGCATCTCGTCGGAGCTCAGGAAATTGTCCCAGTTGCATGTTCTGACTTCCTACGGCAATGAACTGACCAGGAAAATTCTCGACGAGATGGGAAATCTAGGGGAGTTGATAAGGCTGAACTTGAGCAACAACCATTTGGCCGGAGATATTACCACCTCGTTAGAAAACTTATTGAAGCTAGATTATCTTGTTTGTTGGGGAGAAGGCATTGAGCGGTAGCATACCGAAAGAGCTAGCAAATTGCCAGAATTTACTGAGCCTGAACTTGAGCAACAACAATCTGTTGGGTGTCATATCGCCAGAGCTGGAGAACTTGTTCACACAGAACCTCCTAGACCTGAGCCACAATTCCCTAGCAGGATCAATTCCTTCCATTAGCAAAGCTCACTGAATTGGAAAATCTGGGTGTTTCGCATAACGATTTGTTGGGTCACGATCCCAGCTACTATCACCAGCCAGCCAAGATGTTCATTGGCTTCTTGTAAAACAAGCGATAAGGCGCAGTCCCCTAGGTGCTTTTCCAAGGCAATCAGTGGGAAGGGCTTTTAGGGCAAATCCGGGCTTGTGAGGGACCATCGGAATGTCTCCATGTGGGTCGAGCAGTAAATCCGTCTGACCCTCGGAGAAAGGTTCTGATTAATGTGATTTTGCTTTGCTGCTTACTACTTCTAATGACTCTTAAAAATCTGATTTTGGTGTAACTTGGTTGAAAAAATGTTTTTAACGATGATTTACACAAGTGATCACGTGACTTGACTCCAATCAAGGGAAATCAAGCCATGTCTAAGTCAATCGTATCAGATTGCAGTTGGAACATCCTAAATGGCCCAATCGACACCATCAAGATCGTTGCTCGTGATGTTGAAACCAATGAGTTCTAAACGTGAATATTACTTTTTGTTACCTTGATAGGCAGTCAGTACAAGACAATGAAGCACAAGGTTGAGGCCCTGGACAAGGAGAACTTCACCTACAGCTACTCGATCATTGAGGGGGACGCGCTGGGCACCACCCTTGAGAAGATCAGCTACGAGATGAAGATCACCGCATCGCCCGAGGGAGGCTCGGTGTGCAAGAGCACGAGCAAGTACTTCACCATTGGCGAGGTGGACATAACTGAGGAGAAGATCAAGGCTGGGAAAGAGAAGGCGTCCGCGATGTTCAAGGCCATCGAGGCTTATCTCTTGGCAAACCCTGATGCCTATTGAGCCGATCTCATCACTATCTTGTCTTGTTCACGGTACTGTATTAAATATGTCTGATTGTGGTAAACTGAAAAGGAGACAAGAAGAGTCCGAGTCACTCTATGCTTGGAGTTAAAGCATGTTGGGCCGATGGGTGCTGTTGTTCGTCTTTGCTGAGCAGTGGTTTTTGTGGAATTTTGTAAATTGGGCTACATGTGGAGTGTATCAAGGGTAAAAAAGTTGAATAAACTTGATGTTTTGTTGGTAGCGTGAGATTCTCTAATTTTCAGTAAATTTCATGCAATGATAGACTTCATGAGTAATAAATGAAATGCCAAATGGCCAATAAAATCTCAAATGTCGGCCTGGTATTTCGAATTTGGACTAACATCTAAAACTATCGATGTGGCACAGTCTTTCATAAATGTGATATATATGATCATTAACCATAAAGTACATTCTTATATTATGTGAAGAAAGTTATAAGGAAAAAAAAACCATAGTTGAATGTGTTTGGGGTTTGGACTTATCTAATTGTGACACTTGGGCTATTTGGCATTCTATTTAAGTCAATCTCATCTCTTGATACTCAAAAATCAAAGTTCGCTCTTATGCTCATATATAATGGGAATGTCGACAATTTGACGACAAGTTCATGAAAATCAATCACTGTCGATTTGTCAATAGCAACAGCACATCTTTGTGAACTAGGACGCCGTATAAATCTTTAATTTATTAAAATGTTTAGATTTTAGTAGGGCTAGCAAAATGGGTCCCAACCTATTTTGTGAATCAGATTTAATGAGCATCGAGAAGTCAATAGATGATTGATTTGGTATTTTTGTACTTGTACTGTGAGTTTTCATAGTCGTAACCCTGTAATTTGATTTGGAAGATCTGCCGAAAAAATAGAAAAAAGGAGGCTCTACATTTGAGTAGCATAATTTTTCATGCTACTTGAGAAGAGAACCATTTGCAACATCAATCTATCAATCTAGCAAGACTTCTTGAATGTCTGTTCTTTATGAAAAATACTTCTCATCCTACCTTAATTAATTGAAACATTTAATCCCCCAAGATGTTGAAAGTGACAAATAAGATCATTATGTGGAATCGACTTGATGGATGATGATATGATGATGGTGAGCACACTTTACTATCTCAATGTAATTTTTATATATAAATATTTGCATAGATCTCCAAGTACCATCCTCGTTGCTAAGGTTTGATGGTATTTAGATGAGGTGTAGTGAGGACTAAAATTGGATGGACACATGTCGCAATCTAAAAATGGAGATAAAGATAAATTGGGAGAATTACCAAAAAAAGTCCTAAATCCATTACAATTGTACCAATTTAATTCTAAACTTTTCGTGATTGTGTCAATTCAATCTATTCAGCCAATTTTGGTCGGCTAGCGTTGATGTGGATGCTGGCCATTTGGTCAATGCTGACGTGGCAATTTTTAGTAATTTGTATTATTTTTCCTTATATTTTTTTCTCTTCTTCATTCTTTTGCTTCTTTGACGAGCCTCGTTGGCTACAAGTGAGGCCTTGGGGTTGCGCGCGAGGCGGCTTCACCCAGATCTAGGCCAAGCCATGACAAGATTGGCCTCGCCCAGATCTGGGTGCGGATGCTAATGTGGATAATTTTTACAATTATTTCAAAACTTTTTTTTTTCCTTTTTTTAGTTTCTTTTCTGTCATTCTTTTTTTTTTTTTTCCTTTGTCCCTCCATTAGTCTGTGGCCCCAGCAAATCCATCAGCCCTTGCAATCGCTGGCGAGGGCATTGGGCCCTTACTATCAATCACCGAAGCCATGGACCGGCCAATGGCTGGCAAAGGGGAATAAGAAAAAAAAAAAGGAAAATATAAGAAAGGAAAATGAAGAAAATGAAAACATGAAAAAAAAGAAAAAAATTGAGAAGTTTTTTTTTTTTTTTTTTTTAAATTACAAAAATTGTCCACCTCAATACTGGTCATGTGCCATAGGATGGCTAGCATCTACGTTAACGATTTTCGGTCAAAATTGGCTGGAATGACTATATTGGCAAATCGTCAAGATATTTAAAATTAAATCAACTAATTTAAAAAGTTTATAACTCAATAGACATTTGTACAATGGGATCCTTTTTATTTTTTGTAATTATCTACGTTCACTGTCGAATAAATAGGTCCAGAATCACTTTAGAGTTATATTCTACGTGTCAAAACCAACCAGCTTTGAAATAAAAATCAGAGATCGGAGGAGGAAAATCACATATCCAGACTTTTCCACAATTCTCCTTGAGTTGCATATTGCAATTCCTTTTTATCTTGTCCTTTGACTAGACTTCTGCGCCCGCTGCTCACTAGATTATACCCCGCCACGAATCAAACACCAAAACTCATTTGCATGCACAGAAATTGGGCGCCTAGGAGGGAGAAGTGGGGAAATGAAAGGGGTGTAAATGGAAATGAGTTCGGTGTTTGATTCTATTTTTTTGTGAGTAGTGAAGAGAATTATTTTGTTCCGGTTTTCTTCACCCAACTCTCGACTCAGAGAGTAGGCGATGAGAATTTGAGAATTATTTTCTTTGCACACCAGACAGGTAAGTGAGTGCTTAGGATTTTGTGACTTGAGAGTGCCGCAAATTGGACCGGTTCAAAGTGAATCGGACATGGCCCCTCCAGACGAGTGATTTCATAAACCCACAAGCTTCCACATGTTCAAAGTTAACAATTTGATTCCAGGGCGATGAAACGGGTGAAATGAGCCATTCATCCATTTAATTTACATGAAGTGTGTATCACTTTGAAATTTCGGGGAACTACAATTAATCATTCTAAAAATTTAAATTATTAGACGAATGCGATGTTCAATTCAAACACTTTAATACAAATACTTTTATACTCATCTTCACTCGTAAACTTGAATTGATCTAAGATTGAAACATGAGAACATATAATAGATGAAGCAAATAGAACCTGAATATGTTTGAACTTAGAACCTCTGCTTTAATAACATATGAAATTTGATGGAATTATATCCAACAATTCTAATAAGTTATTAGAGAAACACATGGTTTAGCTTACATACATTAACAATCACCTTTGATCTGACATAAAGGAAAGCAACCGTAGAGTGAGTCACACTCACCAAGGAAAACATATATTATTACTACATATTACAGATAATATGGAATGATCAATTCAAATCAGTGACTTGGAGGACGTAACGCATCCTCACATTTTGCTTTCACCGAGTCATCGGTCCTCGATTCACCGGCAACATCCACAGGCCGACTAGCGAAGGTCTTCTTCTCCCTTTTGTTATCTTTCGCGACATCGTCATCATAAATGTACGTCTTAACTCTCCACACATGAACGAAAGCGAGAATAAGCCAGAACGTTAGTCGACGGAGAGGATGACCGAGGATTTTAAAGATATGAGGCTTCCCTAACAATCTAGCAAATGAGATAATGAGGAGGAAAACGAGTCCCAAATAAAATATGGTGTTAGCAAGCCACGGGAGTTTGCCAACGGTCAAGGTGACACCAGTTAAGAAAGCGGTGGACATCGCCGGGAGTGCAATTTGTAGTGGTACCGTTGTGCGCTCAAATGCAGCGACCGCAACGTTGACATCAACTACCTGCGCCCAGATGAGGTTGACGACCACAGTCATTGAGCAGAACATCGCGATGGTGTTGCAAATCGCGAAAGCCTGGAACATTCGATTGTCCAGCATCGTAGCCATGCCCTTGTCATCTTTGGAGGCTTTGTCCGAGCCGTCAAATCCTCCAGGAACTGCAAAACCAGCTGCGAAAGTCACTGTGGTCACAAGCGTTGCCACTACCATACGGGAATTGATGTAATCCTTGACGATGTCCCTGTCCGGCATGCTTTTGAGCGAGCGGACTACTGATAACTCTTCATCTCGAGCTTCCGCTCTAACTAGGAATAACTCCGGGCTTTTAAATGGACCTTTTCCCGCGAGCGAGCAAAGCAACGCCAGGTATGCCAAGTGCTGAGATCGGAAGCATGTAAAAAGGAAAATAAGAACAAACTTATACCATAATTATAACGGGAATGAACTCTGGAAACGTTTGCTTCTAAAGATGCAGTTTCTGATCTTTTTGAAGAATTAGCACAAAATTACCAAGTTCATTTTAGACGAAAAAAGAGGCATGAATGGAATCTATGCGGGCAATCATTTCATAGGTCGACAAAATGATAATGTTATGAGATTGTGCTACATTTGGAGAGGTCAAATTTGCCACACTGACCCCTGGCTTTTTATGAAAAACAGAATGCAACCTTGACAAACCCTGCCTTTTTATTCATGACCTTATTTAGAGGCTCAATTAAACGAAATATATAAATTGTTATGTCCGTGTTATGAATGAGACGTTACTTGTTTCTAACTGCAGAGAAATTCATGATCACAAATTTTAATTACCTCCTATCACGACTAAATTAGGGACTTGCAGAACATTTATCCGAGAGGAGTCTCAGCTATTCTAGAAATTTGATCAATACTTCTACTATCTAGTTGGCTGGGAGACATAATGATTTGAATACAAGATCTGCCTTAACTAATGCATTAGTCTACGAAATCTCCAGTAAGTTAATAAATAAAATAGTGACTGTTCATGTTACCTACATGCCGAATCTCATATCCCATTGCCAGGCGTCGTCTTGCAATGTCTACAGCATACAAGCCTCTATGGTTGAAAATGCTGATATGAATTCCGTCAGTCCGCACAAGATGAATCAAAGCAGCGGGCTGTGAATACATCACAGCCAAGTGCAAAGCTGTATTTCCATCATAATCTACTAAATTTAATAAGCGCTCTAGTTTTGGATCGCTGAGTATATATCTCACTACGAAGGCTCTCCCATATTTTGCGGCGACATGAAGAACAGTTTGCCCTTGCCCATTTGGACAATGTGATACTTTCTCTAGCTTCTTGATATGTTCAACATAACCCATCTTGCTCGCAATATGAACGGGGAGATCTCCATTCATGTCCTGTTCTAAGGTCAAATATTCAGTTTCTGGTTGTAAGAATTGGAATACCCAAGCCCGATTCAGGTGAGCTGCTAAATGGAATACATTGCCCCCATTGGAGTCGGTCATTGCAAATAGCTTCATGTTTTTCTTGAGTATCAGGGCGAATAAATCTGGGATCAGGAGCTCCAAATTAGGATGGTTGGAGCTTGGTTGGTCTCAATATATTTAAACCCATTTTGGAATAAGGACATCTTCGACGTACCTTAATCACTACTAGTATTGATAGTCGACAATAGCAGATTAGATTGCAATACCAAAACTAGTTAATGACATCGACATGTACTTAAGATTTTACTATAAAAATCTCACTAAACGACATAGCAATTAATATGGCATTTCCACGCCATGAAGTATCTATAGAGTCGGCAGACGTAATGCAAGCTAGGGCAAGATCAAGGAAAGGAAAATGATCTTTTTATATTATGTTCGTTGAATTCCGGCAAGTATCAAGCAGACTTATTTAATTGTCAAGAACATTGCAATAGCCTCCACAGCACCGTACCGAAATCCCCCTTAAAATTGTTCCACCCTCTCTAGATTGAACGTCATCTTCTTCGTAAAGATATACGGCACTTATTCAGCTCAATTAAGAAATTATGTATTTACCAAAACTTCTGAGTAAAATCTAAGTAAAATTTGTGACCAGAATCTATTTCTAAGATAGTAGAGCTTATGAATCACAAATTACAGAAAGGAAAAGGCTCCACCAAAATAACAAAATTTTTGGCCCCAATTATGAAAATTTGGAGGTGCTAGTAAAGAGGTCCAATAATGTGAGAGAGGTGTTTCGATTGTGTGAGAATATTCCGACGGTGTTCGAGGATTGCGGGTGGCCATTGGACTTCAAAGATAGGTGAGAGTGCTTTAGAGATAACCTCATCCTTGGGGACTGTGCTACTCAATCCCATTATATCTTGTGAATGGACCAAGTATATTTTGTGAAATTTTAGTGATTCTGGGAAAGATATTTTTACTTAATAATACATTATATGTTCTATCTTGTCTGTGCATTGCATGGAGTCGTATATATCGTAGCTATAACGACCACATATTTAAGTTGTGATGACACAACACAAAACAAAATGAGTCTCATTTCACCGCCAGAAAAATTACATTCATAATACTAATAAAAGTTCAGTGAACTTTGCAAATTAATCTAGATCGTTGTAACATCTACATAAATAAATAATGATTATTTCTTTAAGAATTGTCTCTAAAAGTGATTTATAGGGCTCTAATTTGTAAGGGATTGATTATTTTCCTCATAAAGAGTGTTTTTCTTCCACTTTCCATTTATTTTGCTTCCAATTAGGATTTATGTTTGCCTCTTATACCATGACTTTTGTTCAACAAAAGAGGCATTAGTTCTATTGAAATTAGTTCTAATGAGTTTCCAAAACTGCAAATGAGCAATTATTGAAAATTCTTACATTTCTATAATACTTCCTATAAAATATACTCTAATAATATTGTTAAGTACATATACAAATTTCATGAGTCATATAACAACGATAATTAGGAATTTTCTAATTGTCGTAGAGCCCCCTATATTTTACATTAATATATAACATGAATTAAGAATTTCGCATTTATTCTATTCAAAAGAAGAAATTTTTTAAGAAATAGAATAATATTTCACCAATTATTTATAATAAAAAATATATTTCAATTTTACACAAATATAAAAAAAAGGTGCTCGCATGACAACGCCGTCATTCTTGAAATTGACAAAGCAATTCAGGCCACAAATTTCAATATGGGTAACCGGTTACATTCTAGATACATTAGTGAAAGAGTGAAAATTGTCCAAAAAGTTCTAAATTTATTGCACTTATACCAATTCAGTTATAAACATTTTTACTTCTTACTAATTGAGTCCATCCGGCCAATTTTGATAGGAATTCGTTGACATGGACACTAGCGGTTTCTTGTAGGATGGTCGGCACTAATGTAAACAATTTTTAAAAATATTTTTTGATTTTCTTTTTTCCTTTCTTCTTCCTTTTGTGCTAGCCACTGACTATGGCCGAGCCAGCTAGCCTCGCATGCCTCAGGTAAGATGTGGCCGAACAAGGGGGATCACCCTCGCCCAAGCGATCTCACCTAACCTAGGTGAGGCCGACCCTTGCTAGGGCTTAGCCTTGCCCAGCTAGGCATCACTTATGGCGGGCAAGGTCAACTCACCCAGCCATGGCCGGTAGCTGGCCATCACCAGTGGTTGGTAGCTGGCCACTGATAAAAGGAAGAAGAAAGGGGGGAAGAAAGAAAGAAAAAAGAAAAAAAAGAAGAAAAAAGTATAAAAAATTTCAAAGATGATTAAAATATTATTAAAAATTATCAACATCATTGAATTCCAGTCAAAATTAGCTAGATACACTCAATTGACAAAATTTGAAAATGTTTAGTATTGAATTGACAAAATTGAATGATTTAGGATTGAATTGGCAAAAGTGCAATAGATTTAAAACTTTTTAGATAATTTTCCCAAGTGAAAGAATATTACTAGATTTAAAGAAATAACCTTACCTTATTTAATTGATATGAACCTTAAAAAAAGTGCCTATCTACAAAAGCCCATGGCAACGCTCGATTCATTCCACAATGTCATCTACTTTTACATTCAATGAAGAATAAACTGACTATTATTACAAGATTTCAATCGGTAGTACTTCATAAAAGGATTTTTATATATTGGACGGTAAGAATAAGAAATATATAGTAAATCCATTTTCAATGGGATCTTTAGTATAGTTTCTAAAGTGCTTATTAGAATTATGAGCTGACAAACTATGAAACAACCCTTCTACATACATGTTCACTACATGAAACGTGGTTAAATATGGTAGAATTAGGTTTAGTTGTATTATCACAAATAAGTTAAGCCATTTATAAATGGATTATGAACTTTATGTGTGTAGGTTGACTTCTATAGTCTATTCGACGAGTGCAACGTAAAGTTTAGACACATACATTTATTGGGTATGCTAATTTATTATTTGCATCACACAATACATTGTTACACATTTTCACTTTATGTCTATTTGAAATTGTTTTGCATGTTCTGTTCAAATAGAGAGCCTCAAACATGTTACGTCGTGCAATGTAAATAATAACATGTGCTCGGATTAATAAATTGGGACAGGATAAAAATAAAGTTACTGCATCTAGGGTTAGAATTATATTTGACAAGGAAAATTATCCAAAAAGTTTTGAATATATTGTATAATGATTAATTCAGTTTTAAATCTTTCAATTGTGACAATTTAGTCATAACAATTTTAATAACTTGCCAATTTAGTCATAAATCTTTTAACGATATGTCATTTTAGTCATTCTAGCCAATTTTGTTGAAAATCATAGGCATTGTGGTCTAGTAGTACTACATGTTCTATAGGGCACATCTAATGCTAATGCGGATAATTTTTGCAATTTTTTTTTCCTTTTTCCTTTCCCTCCCTTTGTCTTTTTTTTTTTTTTTTTTTGTGACCCATGATCTGCCGGGCCCGCCTTTTTCCTTTTCTTTTTCTAATTTCTTTTTTTTCCTTTTTCTCTTCTCTAACCATCAATAGTTGATTCTTAATGGAGGTTGAGCAAGGGCAAGGGTTGCTCTACATAAGGGTCGGAGGGCGGCCCTCGCCTGAGGCTGCCAGAGGGAAAAAAGGATAAAAAAAAAGGAAAAAATGCAAAAAATTAAAAAATATATTGTAAAAAAGCCACATAAGCGATGAACATTATGTAGGATGGCTAGCTTTGACTAGACCGCCATGTTAGCGATTTCCAACAGAAATTGATTAGAATGACTAAGTTGGTAAATCTTTAAAAAGTTTAGGACTAAAATAGAGGTTAAATTAACACAACTGACACGTTTATAACTGAATTGACAATCGTACAATAAATTTAGAATGTTTTGGACAATTCTCTCTATTTGATATGATCGTAACACTTGAATGCCATCTACCAATCTGATGATCAATGAATGTTAGCAGCGCTTTTCAAGTAGTAAACTTGGGATACATGGCGTTAGCAGCCAAAAAAATCACATCATTGATCATTGTGCGTCTGATGAATTTTATCTCAATATTTTTAATGGTCAAGGTAATTTAGGCTACACTGCCGTATCGGCTTTTTCTGCAAAGATTATGATAGCTGTATTCATTTAAAATTTAAAAAATATCTTTCTTTATTTAGATCCACTTTTGTTAATTTCTTAAAAACCTATTGATTGTTTGTCACAAACAAATTAACGGTTTACGATGTTCCATCAATTTGCTGTGAGTGACGGAATCTTCTCCTCTTTTTCCAATGAAAAAATCACGCTTGCGCAGCCTACAAGTTTG
This sequence comes from Eucalyptus decipiens, assembly GCA_014182575.1. Taxonomy (NCBI): domain Eukaryota; kingdom Viridiplantae; phylum Streptophyta; class Magnoliopsida; order Myrtales; family Myrtaceae; genus Eucalyptus; species Eucalyptus decipiens. Next base: position 8,749,916 of record CM024609.1, on the reverse strand, counting down.
CTACCAGTTCATAATTCATGCCATAAATTTTCATTTGTTCATTTTGGTTCATGGCTCTCATTCGCTTCAAACATGGCATCATTGTTAGATTCCAGATTTTCATGGTCATCAATCTTAAATATTTGCACTTTATAGCTTTTCTAATCAAAGATCGATAACACGAGTTTCTAGAGAAATGGTTGTATTTGCAATATTTAAGCCGATCTATTATGCTCTAATGTGAATAATTTGTTTATTATGCGGCTAAACCAATGGGTATCCAACTACTTTAACAGGCAGGGTAGGGAATTTTAAGTAAAAACAGGTAAGGGGTTCTAGTAAGAGCAAAAAGTTATTGCACAGATTTGGGACAAGTCAGTCTAGAAATAGATAAATATATTTCCACATAAGTAGATTTAGGTACGTACCGCGTTGTCCAAGTACAATGGCACCAAGAATGGGCGGCAAGCCTTCTATCCTTGATGGTTCCAATGAGAGTGAAAATAAAGCCTCATGTATTGCGGAGTCATTAATATGGAGGGCTAGGTACAGGGGAGATTTCTCACTCGCGTCCTTCCAGTACACGGGCTCCAAATCTTCGCTCAACAAATAGCGCACCAAGTCGGCTTGTTCATAACGCACGGCCATGTGCAAAGGGGTGTTTCCCCATTTGTCCTTCATCCTCAAGAGGAGGTTCTTGTCCTCGACGTTGGGGAGGTCTCTTGCCCGGTGAATCAACATCTCTGCAGCTCCAGTAGATCCCCCCCACCGAGCGACCCAGTGGAGTGGGGTACATCCCCAATCATCTTGGGCGGTTATGAGGTGGTCACCAACATAATCAACCAGAAGAATTAGGATGTCGTCCTTCTCGTTAGTTGCTGCCACGTGGAGTAGTGATTCGTTGCATTGCAATCGGGAATTTAAAACGGCAGACCAATCGATGTCCCGCAACAATGGATCATTTACATTGATCATGGAAAGGAACTCGTCAACCTTGCCGCCTCTGATGACACGCGCCAGTTTTCGAGCATATTCGTAAGCTTTTGCCGGATCTTGTCCCCCCGCGGAAGCCGCCAATGCTTTATTCATTATCTCCCGTCGACCTCTCCAGATTTCTTCTTCAGAATCCCTTTCATCCTTTGACACTTCCGTTAAAGGTCCTCTTTCATCCTTCTTTACCTCCTCCGCGATCGAGTTGTTCATTCCGCCATCCTCCACTTCTATAGACAGCTCTCCTTCCATTGAGCCCAAGCCGTGCAAGTAATCTAGTTGTTGAAAAGGAACATGAGTCGTGAAAGAGACGTTATATCAATTAAGTATTGAATAATGCATCCATCTAATTATCTAAACTTCTATAATAACCAATAGTGCTCCTTCATAATTTCATATGGCATCAAAACTAGAAAATTTCAAGTTTTTGTAACAGACAAATACAGGCTACATCTTGATGGGATAATTTAAAGCTGAAACACTCACTAACATAACACAAAAAAGAGGAGACAGATATCCTTTTTGTTTATTTCACCTTTTTTTCACCTTATCGAAAACAATTACAAGACTCTACTTTTATACGCTTCACACATAACTCTTAAACTAAATGACTCATAAATATAGCTAATCTGAGGTGATAAAATCCTAAGAACTTACAAAACATTGATTACACTTAGAAACATGAACAGTCATGAAATAAAAATACGAATAGACTTCTCAAAAATAGCGCTACAATAAAGAATCTAACTAACTCGAGCATCGGACAGTCATCCATATCAATTCACCAAACAAAATCATCGGTATCAAATTCTGGAATATCGGCATTGACAACCATTAATATCAGTAACTTCTCCATTGACATCAGCAACTCGTAGTCGATTGAGGACATTTATTAATTTGGTTTAATTTCTAACACATCTCATATGGAACTCCTGGCCTCCTAACACCCACTTTTATCTCCTAAAAAGTACAAATTGAAGCCCCGTAGATAAACTTAAGTGAATAACTAAATGTGGTCTCTAAAAGAACGCTGCATTGGCTTATCATTCGTCGCACGTTTTGCCTTCACGGGCTGTGTTGGTTTTCACCACCCAATCTGGCCTCGGCGACTCTGTAATTTTGCCAACTAGTAGATCAACTGCTGTCCTTGAATCGGTCTCTAGGATGATTCTTCAGATTTTGATAACTTGCCAATCAAATTTGTGATGGAAGAAAACCACGATCCTTTTTTGCAGTGACGGTGCTAAAAGATTTTCTCCGTGGCCATGACAAGAGAAGGAAAATTATTATTTTAACACCTAGAAAGTTTGATATTTGCTGTAGTTATGATATTGATCTCTTGAAATTAGATTTTGCACTGCCAATCTAATGTTATGTGGTCAGTCCACTACTACTATTCGGGTCAATTATTGACTAAAACTTTTTACGTGTAATTGATTTAATTTACAACAACGTTAAAGTCACATGATTAACAAGCAAAAAATGTCATGTAAGAATATTGTTGGAGCTTAGATCATTGTTGCGACCTATCCTCGTGGGGAGAGAATATGTTTAGGGATATTTGCCTAAACGATGGATCTAAGGCCCATGATTAAGCGCAGGCTCTCCCAAGTCTATATGTTGCATGACATTGGGTATTCTTAAAAATTTTGCAAAAAAGAGTCGTCACCAACCTATTGAGTCAACTAGAAACCAAATAAGATATGAGAGTATGCCACATTTCATACGCAATCAGTTAATCAATTAGTGCCATTTCAGGACCTAATCTTGTTTATTTTAAAAAAAATAATTTTATTATATGGATGCACAATTATTAAAATATTAATTGTAACTATCAAGATCCTAATTGCAATAAAATTGAATACATGCAATTGAACATCCACAAACATAATCAAATATACGAATCAAATATGCAATATAATCAAGGTGTAAGAAAATAAAAGCCTAATTACACTAAAAATGCAAGACTTAGCAATTGCTAACCAAACCCTATATTTTTTTAATTTTCGAAATTTTAAAATTTTAAATTTTAAAAATAATTTTTAAAAAATTTTTAAAAAAATAATTTTTAAAAAAATAATTTTAATTTTTTAATTAATTTTTAAAAAATAATTTTAATTTTTAATTAATTTTTAAAAAAATAATTTTAAATTTTAAAAAAATGGGCGAACCGGGTCGGGTCTGATCTGACCCGACCCGGGTTCAGCCCCGGTCGGTACGGGTCGGGGAGGGCCAAATTCGGCAGGCCCCAATAGAACTGGGCCTGAACGACGGGCCCAGTCCAGCTCAAAACTGAGTCCACCTAAAAGAGAAACCTAAGTAAACTAAGCCCAGCCCAACACAAAAGGAAAACTAATATTAAACCGGCCCAAAGGCCTTGCTTCGGCCCAGACGCGGCCTGCCGGAAGATCAAATTCCTACCCGGCCGCGACCCGATGGACGTCCCTCTCCTTGCTCGCGGCTGAGGCGTCGCTAGACGTACGGACGACGGCGGCGATGACGACGGGCTTGACGGCGACGGTTGGGACGCAGCGGGTGACGGCACGGTGGCGGAACAGCAGCGGTGGGTGACGGCGAACGCGGCGGCTGGTGACGAAAACGCAGCAGCAGGCGACGGCGGGGGAAGCAACACGGCGGTGGTCGTCGGGGATGGCGTTTGCTGGAGAGGTGTGGTCGGTGGCGGCACAGGAGGCCCCTCCGGTTAGGGCTGCGACGGCGGATGCGGCGGCAGGTGACGGCGGATGCGGCGGCAGGTGACGGCAGCAGCAGCAGGAGCGGTAACGCGGAGGTACGGCACGGGACTAGGAGCGGCGGCGGCCGGCCGCAGCGTCGGCGGGTGTTGCAGGTCGCGCGGCGAGGGGGCTCGGTGCGGTGACTGGCGCAGATGGCTGGTGTCGTGGCGGAGCAGAGGCAGTGACCCAGCAAGGCGGCAGGCGTCGGGGATGGCGGTTGCTGGAGAGGTGTGGGAGGCGGCAGCGAGGGTCGGCGGCTAGGAGACGCGTCGGCGGCGGCGGCGACAGTGCCGTAGACTCCCCTCCTCCTCTCCGGTTCTGTCCCTCCCTCTCGAGCTCTCTCCCTCTGTTTTGTTTTCTCTGGTTGCTCCGCTTTCTTTCTGCCCCTCCTCTCTGCTTCACCCTGTCTTTTCTTTCTGCCGGTTCCGCCTGCTCGTGTGCTGTCTCTTCTCCTCTGCAGGTTTGCGCGCGAAGACAGGACAAGGAAGACAGCTGGGGCGCGGGCGCGCCGACAGGAAAAGAGATTGGGCCACGCGGGGGGAAAAGAAGAGGAAGGGGGCGGGCCGGGCAAAGGCCGGATCCGGCCCGACCCCTAAGGTTTTTCTTCTTCTCTCTTTCTTTTTTTTAAATTAATTTTTAAATTAATTTTTTTAGCGATTAATTCCTAATTTTTAATGCTTTTAAGTATTAAATAAAACAGCAAAATTCAGATATCAACAATCATGTGCAATAATAGTAACTTAGATTCAAATAAATGTAAGAAAACTAAATCTGAACATGATAAAATTGAATCACAACATAATTATGTAATCAACATCGATAATCCAAAAGCCATCCAAAAATGTTGTCAGATTTTGCAATGAAAATGCTTGTTAGCAACCCTAGTCAATGATGTAAAAGTTTACGGATAATTATTTTATCTCTATTTGCACATGTAACGCTCTAGCTGGATGAACACGTTTTAGCCATAACTTTCATTAATGGATCACACAAATATTAACATCACTTGTATTTGATTTTGATTAAATTTTCATATTGATAATGTCCATAATCTTTGACCTGTTAATTGAAAGTATGATTGGAGGAAAATATTACCAGTAGACAAAACTGACTCATTGAAACTTTAAATATAAAACAAGTGCACCATGTAGTAGCCCACAAAATGCGCCTAATATGTATACATATTTCCAATAGCATACAGGGCTTTGACAAGGAGGTCTATATGTCAAACCCATGGTATTTCGATATATAATCAGGCATCAACCCTAAGTCTCTTTTACATTTCTACTCAATTGTTGTCGCAGTTTCAGTAATTCAGACTTCAATTAGTCAGATTTCTGTGTTTCGAGTATGCAACGGATAAAATTTCTTAGTTAAGTCAATGGCCCTTATTAAGATATAAGGATGTGTCATCCTTAATGTAAGGATTTGAAAATAAGAGTAATTGCAACATTGTTAAGCAATCGGTAAGTCTTTCTTTACTAATTGTGTTTCAGTTGAATACGAGCACAATTTTTAGAGTCACAGTGTCTTAAAAATTGGCCAAGTATTCAACTGCCTAAATTTTGGATATCTAATAAAAGATTTAACCCTAAACAATGAGTTGTGCTAATTAACGGGGGTGGCTTCCATTTCGAGGAGCTCTGAACTAGGTCAAACTTCAAGAAGAGAGACTCTTTCATATGATTCTTTTATTTATTTATTTAATTATGGCAGCCACAAAACAACATGAATCAATAAAAAGGATTTGTTAGCATCGATCTGCAATTCGCTCATATTCTGAATAAACCTCTCGATAACAATACGTTTCTAGCTTGATGGATGAAATCGGTGTTTGTGATCCTTTTGGTTAATGTTCACTTTCCTTTATATTAATTTTTCCGGAATATGCCTTGTAGAACAATTCTGTATATAAATAAATGGATGCTTTTGCTTATATGGTTTTCATCCCTGGGCATCTGATGTTATTGCTTTTTCAAGAAACAAGAAGGGGGAGAAGCACATACTCAGGGGGAGTATCACACTATGTGTACTTATTAAGGGGAGTTTATTATGTTTTGCAGACATATTTGTATGGTCTATTAAAATGTCGCATGAAGAAGCATGCATGAATCATCTCTGGTTTTACAGTCAAATGGTTCTGCAGAATATGCATGCTTATGTGCATAACTCACTCTTATTGAAGGAATGGTATAGATTTGTCATTGTCGAAAATGGAGAAACTGCTTAGAAAATATACTAAAAGGATTATGATAATATCGAAATTTAACCCAAGGATTTAAAGAATTCATTTAAGTGTGCAAATGTTCATGTTTAAACCATACAGAAACTTGGTTCGGATTTTACGAGTACATAAGTAAGATTTTACTTTGTCAGGAAAGCTGCTGGAGGAAAGGTGCAGAACCAAACTAGGTTATGCAAAGGAGTCGAATATTTTTAGTGGGCGCTCTCTATGGATAGATTTAATGACTATTGGAGTTCCTAAATCAAAGCCCCAAGTCATAGCAATAAAATGTGACATCCCAAGATTAGTTATGCAAAAAAAAGGGACTAATTCGCTCATAAGGTTGGTGAAACAATATGATTAAAACCTGCACTAACAGAAGATCAGATTGATGGCCTAGATTGTAACAAGGTTTTATAAATGTGTTTTTAAGGAATTTTGCTGAGATTTTTCTTTTTTAATTGAAGATTAGATAGATATAACTACTACAAGAGAATTTAAGTATTATTGGGGGACTTTTGAGTTCGTGTCTTTCGTAAACTTGTAATACCCATTTTAGTGTTGTCTCTAATTATTAGCAAGAGGGACAAACCCATTCGTAAACATATGAAAAGGGTGATTTTACATACTTAGAGTGAACACTATTTGTCTAGGCAAAAGATAAAATGTATAATCGACTCTTTGTAAACAGTCGGAGGTGTGGTTTATAATTTAGAAAAGGACCTTTGTATCGTGTGAACAAGGTGTGAGAATGGCTATTGGAGGGTCCAAAAGTTACTCAGTGTACAGCGGGATTGCTGTAGAAAAGGAAGTCAAGTTCTCTGTGGCAGCAAGTTCTACTCTTGTAACAAGTAATTGTCTAATCAATCCTAAACTTATTGCACGGATACTAATTCGGTCATCAACTAGACTTTCGTGTGAAATTTCAATCTAGTCTTTTCGCCAATTTTAGCTAAAAATTGTGGGCATAGTGGTATGCTACATAGGATGGCCAACGATAATGTCACGTCAGAAATTTCCGGCGAAAAATGACTGAAATGAATATATTGGAATTTCACACAAATGTTTAAAACTAAATTTGCAAAATTGAAAAGTTTAAGACCGATCGAGTAATTTTCAAAACGAGATGGTATTTGTACTCTTGGCATAGCTAGTAGAGTTCAGTCTATTTGGGCTATTAGAGGTAGAAAGAGGAGTATGTATACCCGAATTGAACTTTCATAATTCTCATTTTGCAATTTTTCTTTCTCTAAACTTTTTAGTTTGTCCTGTTTAAATTGCTAGTATACTTGTAGTAGAAGCACAATTTTTATAGGGGTAGGTTTTACATAATTGATTTTTAATATCTTGAAAAATCAATTCAACCCCCTGTTACGGGGGTAACAAATTTCCTTAGAATTGGACCAACGTAGAACACATGATCTTGGTCAAAAAAGTAATAATAATTATGATCACGACAATTCGACACCCAAAAAATCATAATTACGCCATTTACAAGAAGACCTCTTGTTTAGTGAAGAGGCCATCCAGACGCAAATTGTTAAAAAGGCAATTAACTCTCATATGTCACAGGGACGACTTTACTACTCCATTTTAAAACAAACGGATATTTTTGATGTGGATAAATTCCTTAAAGAATTGGTTAGTGTTAAAAAGTTATTGATAAAAAAAAAAAGTATTACCTGATTTCCATATGACTTATTTATAACTTAATAGCACTTTTGTGAAAAACCAACTTTTTCTTGATAGTCTGCAAATCCTCACTTTAATTGACTTAGAATTTTTGCTGTGAACATGTAAGGTTTTCTCTTTTGGGTGGGCTGAAAATTCAAATTATGCTCACAACAAACTAAAGATGACCAGATTTCTCAGGGCAATCTAGAAGCTGGGGTGAGGCAGAATTAGCAGTAACCAAATGCAGATCAAAGTTAGCTAATCCAAAGAATTAAACATTCTTATATCAAGCTAAATGCAATTGCAAAAAGCCATGTGATGTTTGAATGTGCATGCATAGTGCAGAAAGCAACAAAACATTGATGTTCGAGTATCCTTAAAAGAGTCCGATCCCATAAGACAGGAAAACCGTCGCCAAAACCCAGATCTAACAGAACATGGAAGCACATGAAGCATATCATAGGACAGAAGCCATGAGTCAAGAGATCAAAGCAAGAAAACCTGAAGAGTAAAGAAAGGTTGGACTTGAGAAGAAAAATATGGTGTTGGGAGCGGAGGACGATGCTAACGCTGAAGCTCTGGAATGGAAAGTCCGACAGATGAAGGACTTGAAGTGAGTATACATATTTCGCCGCCACTGATTGGAGTGAGGTCAACAAAGATGGGTTGCTCCTTATCATCAAACCGAAGGACAAAGCCACTCGAGGTGCATAATTGCTGGTGAAACTCAATTATATTTTTTGGCCTTTTGTACAGCTGGCGAAGAAAGAGCAGCTGCAGCAGAGAGCGAGAGAAGGAGAGAGGGAGAACAGGGTTAACAAAAAATGTCGCTTGGGTGCGCCAATTTTAGCGAAAATTTATCGCTGAAAAGTATTTTTAAAAAATTTAATTCCCAGAGAAAGTAAATAATTTTCTGGTGTTCATTCGTGCCAAAACATGTTGGAGAAAAATTAATTTTATGGTGTTTGATAGCAAGTGAATCCACTAATATGCGTTAATAAAGTCTAATTTAGGCTAATTTAATCTATAAGAATTAGCAAAAAATTAGGAAAAATGATTTCTTAACATAAACAGAAGTTTTTTTTTTCCAAATATAAATTTATTATTTTCAATCCACATAAAACACTTTCGGTAGATTGAATAATTTTTTATCATCTAAATATTGAGATATGGAAAACTTTTCCGTAAACAGTTTTCCATCAACTAAATGGGCATTTGGTCTTTAAAAACTTGTGATTGTTTGTTTCTTGAAAAACAAAAGGCGAAAAAGTTTGCTTGACAGCTAATTGTACAATGTCTGAAAGATTCTATCACTTACCCTCCATCACAAACATTAATCTTCCCAAATTGTTAACTTAGTTGCTGTCTTTTTTGTCGACCCTTGTCATATATCAATCAACTAAGGAGGATGTCATGTCCTGATTTTTTTAAGGGCAACGTCAACAAATAATATCGGATCAAAGAGGTGAATTAACGAAAATATGATAGTATAATTACACTTTATTTGCACATAATGTATGTAGCCGATACAAAGACGTTATCATATAAGATCAGCCTCATGGGACACCAATTCCATAGTATTTGCTTTTGATTCATGCGATAAGTGTTGATTTCGCTTTCTGGGGATGAAATCGAATGTTTAATGACTTCATGTCAGCGAGGAAGATGGGATTAATGGGTGACGGAAAGTAGAGATTGAAGAACAGGAGAGAGAGAGACTTGAGAGGCCGAGACACAGACCAGGGTCCGCGTGCACGTGAGAGCAAACCTGGCACGTGCGTGAGCGGCCAAAACCTTTTGTAGTTTCTATTATTAGCCACAAAATTGCTTATCCTAAAGTTTGAGCTTTCTCTATTTCCCAATTAGCTCTCAACCAAGCTTTTTCACCACTTCAATCCAAAAATCATCGTGATGAATTCCACTTTTGGCCTTGTTGCTTTATTTGACGACAATTTTGCGATTGTCTTGTTAACATATGCTCTAAAAGAATTTCAGTTGGGAACAATTCATTCATCAAATGCAACTCCAGCAAGGTGGTTAACTTTACAGAGATCCTTGTTTACCTGTTCCGACTTGTAATACTCCTGATGACCCTTCCATAACCTGACTTATAGAACCTTTGCTAAGTAAACTTTAGGGTGTCAAGTATCAAGGGCTATCAGAAATTTGGCCTTCAAAGGGATTTTTATCAAGGAAGAGTGAACGACCAAAACTGTGTCTGTCTGAGTTGACATTGTATGTTGAATTCATCGATTGCACAATAATTTATATTTATCAAAAGAGCAAACGAGATTGTACGGTCTTGTACATCATAACATATTAGACAAATTCCCCGTTGCTTATGGGGCACGTGAGTGGTGTATCTCTCTCTTGGACTGATTAAATTAAGTAAATCATGTGTTAGAAGAAGAATCTTTCATCCAAGGAAACCCATTAAAACAATGTTTGAACAATTTGGGAGATCTATACCCTACAAAATTCTGCTCCTCGCAATTTTATACAATTATCATCATCATCATCATCATCAAGAGAGTAGATCGTCTCTTTGAATTATGATCTACATATAATCTCTCTCTCATTGATCATTTAAATACCTACCCATGTAGAAATGTAGGAAGATCCACTCTCTCTCTCTCTCTCTCTCTCATTGATCATTTAAATACCTACCCATGTAGAAATGTAGGAAGATCCAAGCTAGGATTAATTTATATAGTTTCTCCTTTATGCTTTCATAGTCGGCAATCCACAAGTGATTTGATATTGGTCCGAATGTTAGTGTGCTTTCAATTTATGTGGGATCTAAAAATAAATCACACATACTTCTTGGTTGTGGCTACAACACTTATGGACTCTTTTAGATCGTGCACTTTCGATGCACATGTATAGATTTTACCAAATAAGATTCCAAGTAAATTAAAAAATAAATAAAGTTGATGTCCAAAGCTAGAGGAGCAAGGCAAAAATAGCTATTTTAGACTATCACTAGGTTGATTATTTAATCCAAGCCCTATTCATTAGTAAAAGGAGATGCTATAGGTTGATGTCCATGTCAATAAATAATCTCAACACTCGGTTTCGAATTTGTTTTACTAAAATCTGGCTTTTCACCTTTATTTATTATGTGTTACGCTGTAGCATCAACTAGCATGTTATTCTTGGGTGACTATTGATTATAATCTATCATAGGTTTTTGAAACTCATACTCCCATTTAAAGTAGAGATTTGATCTATTTAAAATGATATATTCCAATTAATTTGGAAAAGGAACACATCACCGACAACAACATCGATATTATTAAAAAAGAAAAGAAAAGAAAAAGAACATAGGATCCTTCCTTGAAAGAACTTGTCCTAATAAGAGGTAATTAGTGATGCGGGGAAATTTGTCCCATCAACAGAGCCACACTACATTACACGTGTCACTACGTATAACATATAGAAAAATTTCGATTCATTCATATATGTAACATTAAAGGATGACTTCATCGTGGGATGCACGACTGAGAAATAAGGCCCACAATAATTCAATTAAAGCTAGAGCATGTGATGTTTGTTGGATTTTTTACTTTTGTAAACAATTTCAGTCACATGATGGGATAAAGGTGCAACCGCACTTGTCTCTTCTTTAATTCTTTTCTTTTTTATTTTTACTCTTGGAGTTTGAGATTTATATTTATTGATACTTAAATTTTGACTAAAAATCTATAATTAAAATTATATAAAAAATTTAGAATTAATTTGGCCCTAATAAAAACGATTTTCACATCATATAAGCATTAATATTATTTGCATTTTAAGTTTTATTTTCGTTTTATTTTCTCTTATTTAACCCTATTTAATATTATTTATGAAAAAATGGCCCACGGGGGCTGGGCCTTCGCCTTAGCCCCCCTCTTTTCTCCTTTCTTCCCCGTGTGGGCCCAGGGCCCACTCTGCTTGTGCTTCTCACCCCGGCCCGGCCCCTCCTTCCCGCTTCTTCCTCCCGCCAGCGAGGACGGAATCAGCAGTAGGAGCAGAGCAGAGAAGGTGCAAAGCAGCGCAGGCGGCGGTGGAGGCGACGGGTGATGTGATGCTGGTTCAGCCAAGGGGGGCCGGTCGGCGCGCGAAGGACCGGCGGCTGAAGCGCCTCCGCCGACCGGCCTTCTCAGCCTATAAATAGAAGGCCAGAGGTCGGGGGAGGAGGGAGAAATCGGAGGGGGGTCAAGTACGAGGCGAGAGGGATTCGGATCCGAGGAGAGAGCCAATATTTTCTCGCGAAAGAGAGACCCGTGAGTTGAGAGAGAGAGAACGCGACTGAGAGAGCAGCTGTTGGCCTCCACTTCCGAACCAAAACTGATGATCCGCCGCCGCTCCTTGTCCACTTGGAGGCCATGGTAGGTCCCCCGGTTCGGGCCGTCTTGGTTTTTCCCGATTCGGGGTCGGCTTCCCGAGGATCCCGGCTAGGAGACGAGCGAGGCCGACGGGCGTAGCCCGATCTATCGAGCTCGTCCGCCGTCCGACGCCGCGAGCTGGGTAGGGACTCTCGGCCGACCGCGCTTTTTGGTGCCCGTGCCCTGTTTCGGGCTCGCCGGACTGGGCTGCTGCTTTCCTGTTCATGCGAGTTTCCAGCCTTATCTGTGGCTGGATCTTATGGCTACATGGCTCCTGGTAAGTTAGGTGATTGAATCTAATAGAACATTTCGCGGGTACAAATGGTCTCGGATTGATAATTTGCATTCAAGTAATTCTAACGGGACTTTTAGGATTCTTGCAAGTATAGGTTTTGAAAAGTGATCTGTCTTAGAGAGTCGTTTCAAATTTGGAATTTGGGTACAACTTGACATTATAATCATGACTTTGATTCATTCTTCTTCTTGAAAAATAAAATTAGTAGTAACTCTGCGGTTAATGGACAAATCGAATTTGGATTCATTCAATAATTCTAACAATACTTTAAGGAAGAGTAAGTATAGATTATGAAAAGTGGTTTGTTTTAAAAGTACCACTGAAATTTGGAATTTGTGGACAACTTGACGTTGTGAGCAAAACCCTGACTAGTTCTTCTTTCAAGAAACAGAGTCAGCAGTAAAAGTAGTGGCACTAGAGAATGATGGGAAGCATCCATTGAATGTTCTTTCTTCCCTACAAATGACACAAACGTCGACAATATTGAAAGACTCAAATGTGCTACTGAAGGATGTGCTCGACCCATGCCTTCCTCCTCCGACCGGCCAACTAGCCGAGGAAGTGGATGTGCATGGGGACGAGTCTCGATTCGCGACCTACCATGCATTTCGTCAAGCAAGAATTATCCACACGCACTCAAGCTTGCTTGTCTAAGCCATTGGGTTCTATTAGAATATTTTAATAATAATTTAGTGACTCCCTCAAGGTTGTCTGCATTCAAAGATCTCTCGCATGCTAACAAGTATCATTTGGGCTTGAGATCCATGCCTTTTGTCCTCCTTCTTTATTATATGATTTAGACCAATGTGATGTTGAGTTAGATTACTAAACGAGGCGATTGAGAATAATTTAGAGGGCATTTTCAACATAATCTCACAGATCTCTTGCCGTGGGACTTGGAACTCTTAGGTGAAGACGATTCCATCCCACCTGCAAGAATGTTCAAGGCCGTTGTTCTTGACGACGATCTCATCCCCAAGCTCCTCCCGCAAGCCTTTAAGGATTTTGTCATCCCTGAAGGTGATGGGGGTCCCGGCGCCATCTTTGGCGAAGGCCAGTGCTTGCGCTGTCTTCTATTTTCATTTATTTTGATTGCGTCGCATTAACATGTGATGTCAAAGAGGACATTTGCCGACATTCTTTGTTGAGGCTAACGTGGGAGCTGACTGCAGTTGTCTGTGTCTCGCAGCTAGACAGTTCAACTCGGTGGAGCACCAGTCGAGAAGCTGGACAAGGAAAGCTCGCGCATGCGTATGCCATCGTCCAGGACAACGCGCTAGAGAAGATCCCGAACGAGATCAAGTTCGAGGCGGGTCCAGACAGAGAGGGTGTATGGCCAAGAGCATGAGCAAGTACTTCGCCATGGACCAGGTCGAGAACAAGGCCAGCAAAGAGAAGGCCATGGGAATGTTGAAAGCCATTGAAGCCCATCTCTTGCAAAAACGGTGATGCTTACGAGTGAGTTGTTGTTACATGTTGGCTGGATCTTTCCATCTCCCACCATAATTTATGTCTCTTTCAAGAAAAATAACAATCGAGATTGAACCGTAACTATGTTTTGAAGCGGTAGATATGCTGCATGCTGTCATCAAAGACGCTTGTCAAACATCTTGTAAAGATCTCGGCATTCTTTTAACAGAGTTGAAACTGCCGCGAGATTATAGATATGAATGCGCCGCTTTGCCCATCTGTCTTTGAGGCCAGATCAGAAAAGCATATCGAGGAAGAGAACAGTTGACTCAAGAAGGGACGGTCAACTTTTTCACATATGAATTTTCTGCATTTGACACGCAATTGTTACTTCACATTCGTATTTTTAAGTCTTGAGATTTAACAAAGACTGGCGTGGAAATCATTCGCGATTCACATGTGACGGAATGGCACGCGATCGGAAGCTTCAAAGAGATGAGAAAAAGGCGCTTGATGGAGACTTAGAAATGAGTTAAAGTAGTATATACGTTTAATCGATTTTGGACATTTTATTTTAGTGAGGTTCTTATGGGTTCCACATGAACCTATCAAATATAGCGATTTAGATTAACTTAGTACATATAGCACAATTTTGATGAAGAAACAGAAATAAGCTAGCGTCATATTTATATTAAGTGGAATTTGGACTTTTAATTCTAGTGAATTCAATATGGATCCATGTGAACTCATCAGATTTGGCAATTTAGATCAATTTAGGACATACAACACACTTTTGACAAAGACTCGGAAATGAGTTAGGGCCTCATTTTTATTTAGTAGAATCTAGACTTTTAATTCCAGCGAGTTTTATATAGGTCCCACATGAACCCATCAGATTTAGCGATTTGGGTTAATTTAGTACATGCAACGTAATTTTGATGAAAGAGCACTATATTTATATTAAGCTGATTTGAAGTTTTAATTTTAGTAAGTTTCCTATGGATCCCACACGACCCATCAAATTTAGCGATTTAGATTAACTTAGTATATACAACACAATTTTGACAAAAACTTAGAAATGACATAGCATCGTATTTATATCAAGGAGAATCTAGACTTTTAATTCGAGTGAGTTCCACATGGATCCCATGTGAACCTGTTAGATTTAGCGATTTAGATCAATTTAGGACATACAACACACGTTTGATAAAGACTCGGAGATGAGCTAGGGTCATATTTATATACAACACAATTTTGACAAAAACTTAGAAATGACATAGCATCGTATTTATATCAAGGAGAATCTAGACTTTTAATTTGAGTGAGTTCCACATGGATCCCACGTGAACCTATTAGATTTAGCGATTTAGACCAATTTAGGACATACAACACACGTTTGATAAAGACTTGGAAATGAGCTTGGGTCATATTTATATACCACACAATTTTGACGAAAACTTAGAAAATGACATAGCATCGTATTTATATCAAGGAGAATCTTGACTTTTAATTCGAGTGAGTTTTATATAGGTCCCACATGAACCCATCAGATTTAGCAATTCGGGTTAATTTAGTACATACGGCGTAATTTTGATGAAAGAAAACTGTATTTATATTAAGTTGACCTGAACTTTTAATTTAGTGAGTTTCCTATGGATCCCACATGAACCCATCGAATTTAGCGATTTAGATTAACTTAGTATATACAACACAATTTTGACGAAAACTTCAAAATGACATAGCATCGTACTTATATCAAGGAGAATCTAGACTTTTAATTCGAGTGAGTTCCACATGGATCCCATGTGAACATGTTAGATTTAGCGATTTAGATCAATTTAGGACATACAACACACGTTTGATAAAGACTCGGAGATGAGCTAGGGTCATATTTATATACAACACAATTTTGACGAAGACTTGAAAATGAGGTAGTGTAGTATTTATATTAAGGGGAATCTACACTTTTAATTCTAGCGAGCCCATTAAATTTAGCAATTTAGATCAATTTAGAACATGCAGCACACTCACCAAATAACTTATGCTCGGAACACTATCTAAATTTAGTGATTATTTTTAGGAAAATATTTTCTAAATTATTTATTTTCCGCAAAATATAATGCATCTTAGTAAGAAGAAAATATGCAGTGATTAGAACCCTTCACACTCAGTCTCCCTCTCTCTATATATGTCAACTTCAATTCAGCCTCTTCTCTTCACTCCCAAGTCCCAGAGACCACCTTCATCACTACTACTCAAGTCTTTCCAGATCATCACCCCCTTCTCAGTTTCAGCAACTCTGTTAGGATCCACTCATGGGTGTCATCACTTTTCGCTTCGATATCTTGTCCCTCATTCCCCCGGCCAGGATGTTCAAGGCCGCTATCCTCCATGCTGATAACGTCCTCCCCAAGGTCCTCCCGCAAGCCGTCAAGAGCGTTGAAGTCCTCGAGGGCGATGGAGGTCCCGGGACCATCAAGTTGATGGCTTTTGGCGAAGGTTAGTCCATCCGTTTTAGGAACTTAGGATCACTCTGAATCAAGGCGGGTTCAACCTTATGGAACACTATAATGAATATGGAAAAGATAGAAATATGACTCGATTACTTAAGATGTTTCTAACCGTTTAACTTTACACGAGTGATTATGTGACTCGATTTTGATCGGGCAAAGTCAGGCTATGTCTAAGCCAATTGTATTGGATTGCGGTCGAAACAATTGGGTTAATTCCTAAGCGGCCTGATGGACACCATGAAGATTGATGCTCGTGATATTGAAACCTGCGAGTTCTAAATGTGAATGTGACTTTTTGTTACATTGATAGGCAGCCAGAACAAGACAGCGAAGCACAAGGTCGAGGCCCTAGACAAGGAGAACTTCACCTACTGCTACTCAATCATCGAGGGCGAAGTGCTGGGCACCACCTTTGAGAAAATCAGCTATGAGGTGAAGATCACCGCGTTGCCTTTGGGAGGCTCGGTGTTGAAGTGCACGAACAGTTACTTCACCATTGGCGAGGTGGACGTCCCTGAGAAGGAGATCAAAGCCGGGAAACATAAGGTGACTGCGATGGTCGAGGCCATCCAGGCTTATCTCGTGGCAAACCCTGATGCCTACTGAGCCGATCTCTTCGCTATCTTGTATTGTTTACATAATGCGTTAAATATGTCTGGTTGTGCTAAACTGAAAAGGAGACGTTTGGAGCTAAGCATGTTGGGCTGGTGAGTGTTGCTCTTCTTGTCTTTGCTGAGAATAAGAGAATAAAAGGTGTGACAGGAATCTGGTGCAGTGGTTTTGTGGAATTTGATAAAGTATGCTACATGTTTATACGAGGCTTGTAGAATTCTCTAATTTAGTAAATTTTTTATGAGGAGGGAATTCATGAGTTACAAATGAAATGCCAAATGGCCAATAAAATACCAAACTTTGACCCGATATTTTGAATTTGGACTAACATCTAAAGCCATCAATGTGGCACAATCTTTCATAAACCACAATATGACAAGTACATCCCTTCTCTATGGATTGTACCAAAAGAGTTAGCAAATTGCGAGAATTTACCGAGCTCGAACTTGAGCAACAACAATCTGTTGGGTGTCATGTCGCCAGAGCCGGGGAACTCGTTCATGCTACAGAACCACCGCAATTCACTAGTAGGATCAATTCCTTCCAATTTAGCAAAGCTCACTAAATTGGAAAATCTCAATTTCTTATAACGATTTGTCGAGTACAATCCCAGCTGCTCTCACCAGCATGAGCAGTTTAAGCTTCATGGGCTTCTTGTACAACAAGCTGACAGGCGCAGTTCCTGGTGGTCGCCTCTTCCAACAATAACTAGGGAGTACTTTTATTGCAAATCCGGGCTTGTGAGGAAACGCGACGGAATGTCTCCATGTGGGTCGAGCAGTAAATCGACTGACTATCGGAGAAAGGATCTGATTAATGTGATTGTTGCATTTGCTGCTTACTACTTCTCGTGATTCTTATTGCTTTGATTTTGGTGCTTTGGTGGTGAAACAAGCATCTCGATGAAGAGATAAGAAATCATATGAAGTACGTGAAATCATATGGGAAAGGGGAACGAAGTTTGCATTCAATGATATTGCCAAGGCTACCAACGGCTTCAGTGAAGAGTACTGCATTGGAAAACGCGGATTCAAAAGCGTTTACAAGGCCGAATAGGGCAGCGGCCACATCGTCACGGTAAAAAAAAGTGGTGGTTAACCGCAGGGACATCATCCAATGTTTTCTAAACTTTGGCAAAGGTCTTGCATGGAGGAAGAGGAGCAGTTGAATTGGACTTTTGTCAAGAGAGTGAAGATTGTTCAATGCGTGGCTCCCGCGATCGCCTACTTGCATCACGATTGCTCACTGCCTATTGTCCATTAGGACATGATGTTGAACAACATCTTGCTCGAGTTGGACTTCAAGCCTCGGCTTTTGGTTTTTGAGATGGTGAGGCTCTAGAATTTGGATTCGTCAAATTGGATCTCAGTGGCTGGATCTTATGGCTACATGGTTCTTGGTAAGCTACATGATCAAATCTAATCAATACATTCCCCCTGTACCTATGGTCTTGGGTTGATCAAATAGCTTTAATTGACATATTGAATTTGGATTCATCCAATACTTCTAATAAGACCTTTTAGGAAGAGCAAGTACAGATTTTGAAAAGCGGTTTGTATTAACAGTATCTCAAAAATTTGGAATTTGTAGGCAACTTGAGGTTGTGATCAAAACATAGATTCATTCTTCTTTCACGAAACAGAGTCAATAGTAAAAGTACTGATGCTAGAGAATGATGGGGAAGCATCCAGGAATCTTCTCTCTTCCCTACAAATGACACAAATGTCGACATTATTCAAAGACTCAAATGTGCCGCTATAGGTTATGCTCGACCCACGTCTTCCTCCTCCGACTAGCCAACTGGTCAAGGAAGTGGTCTTCATGGTCATGGTCGCAATAGTGTGTACGTGGACGAGTCTCGATTCGCGACTTACCATGCATTTCATTGCGCAAGAATTATCCGCATGCACTCAAGCTTGTTTGTCTGAGCCGTTGGAGCCATTAGAATATTTAAGTTATAATTTAGTGAATTCCCACCCTCAAGGGTGTTTGCATTCAAAGATCTCTCGCGTGCTGATAAGTATAATTTGGGCTTGAGATCCATGCCTTTTGTCCTCTTTTTTTAAATATATTATTTAAGAACATTGTGATGCTGATTTAGATTACTAAACGAGAAGATTGAAAATCATTTAAAGGGCATTTCAACATAATCTCACGTATCTCTTGCACTGGGACTTGGAAATCTTAGGCGAAGACGCATTCCATCCCACCTGCACGAATGTTCAAGGCCTTTGATCTTGATAAAAAAACTCATCCCCAAGCTCCTCCCACAAGCCAGTATGGATTTTATCATCCTTGAAGGTGATGGCGGTCCCGTCACAATCGCATCGTTTTCGGCGAAGGCGAGTACTTGCGCGTCTTCTAATTTCATTCATTTTGTTCACGTCGCATCAACATGTGATGTCAAGACATTGGCCTGACATTCTTTGATAAGATTAACGTGGGAGCTGACTGCAGTTTTCTGTGTGTCGCGGCTAGACGGTTCAACTTGGTGAAGCACCAGTCGACAAGCTGGACAAGGAAAGCTCGCGCACGCTTACACCATCGTCGAGGGCGACGTGCTAGAGAAGATCTCGAACGAGATCAAGTCCAGACAGAGAGGGTGCACGAGCACGAGCACGAGCACGAGCAAGTACTTCGCCAAGGACGGGGTCGAGAACAAGGCTAGCAAATAGAAGGCCACGGGAATGTTGAAAGCCATTGGAGCCCATCTCTTGCAAAACCCCGATGCTTACAATTGAGTTGTTGTTCCACGTTGGCTCAATCTTTTTGAGATTTAACAAAGACTTTGGCGTCGAAAATCATTCCTGATTCACGTGCGACAGAGTGAGGTGCGATCGGAAACTTCAAAGTGATGAGAAAAAGGCATTTGACGGAGATTTGGAAATGAGTAAGCGTCCTATTTATATCTAGTGGATTCTAGACTCATAATTTTAGTGAGTTCGATATGGTTCCCATGTAAACTCGTAGAATTTAGCAATTTAGATTAAATTTTTTTATTTTGGGTCAAAAAAAATTCCCATTCATTACCAAACTGATACATGAAAGGAAATCTCAAAAGTGATAATAACAAAACAAACTCATAGATTAACTTATAATTTTGATGAAAACTTAGAAATGAGGTAGTGTCATATTTATATTAATAGGAATCTGGACTTTTAATTCCAACGAGTTCTATATAGATCCACGTGAACCGACAATACACTTTTGACGGAGAGAGCATCATATTTATATTAAGGGAAATCTGAACTTTTAATTCTAGTGAGTTCCATATAAGTCCCACATGAACCCATCATATTAAGCAATTTAAATCAAATTAGTACATACAATGCAATTTCAATGAGAGAGCATCATATTTATATTAATGGAATCTGAATTTTTAATTTCAGTGAGTTTCGTATGGATCCCACATGAACCCATCAAATTTAGCGATTTAGATTAACTTATTACATATAGCAGAATTTTGACGAAGACTCGGAGATGAGGTAGTGTTGTATTTATATCAACGGGAATTTGGACTTTTAGTTCTAGTAAGTTCTATATGGATGCCACGCAAACCCATCATCTTTAGCGATTTAGATCAATGTAGGACATACAACACACTTTTGATGAAGACTCGGAAATGAGCTAGGGTCATATTTATATTAAGCTGAATTTGGATTTTTAATTCTAGTAAGTTCCATATGGGTCTCACATGAACCCATTAGATTTAGTGATTTAAATCAATTTAGTACAGACAACAAAATTTTAATGAAAGAGCACCATATTTATATTAAGCGGAATAAGAACTTTTAATTCCAGTGAGTTTCGTGTGGATCCCACATGAGCCCATCGAATTTACCGATTTAGATTAACATAGTATATACAACACAATTTTGATGAAAATTTGGAAATGAGATAGCATTTTTCGTCGTATTTATATTAAGGAGAATCTAGGCTTGTAATTCTAGTGAGTTCTATACGGATTTAGATCAATTTAGAATATGCAGCACACTCACCAAAAAACTCTTGCTTGGAAACACTATTCAAATTTGACGATTTTAGGAAAATATTTTTTAAATTATTTATTTTCTATAAAACCCACCTAAGAAAGAAGAAAATATTCAGAAATCATAACCCTTCACACTCAGTCTCTCTACATATGTCATCTTCAGTTCGGCCTCCTTTCTTCACTCCCAAGTCCTAGAGACCAACTTCATCACTATTAAGTCTTTCCTGATCATCACCCTCTTCTCAGTTTCTGCACCTCTGTTCGGATCCAGTCATGGGTGTCATCACTTACGACTTCGAGACCACGTCCCCAATCCCTCCGGCCGAGATGTTTGAGGCCACTCTCCTTGACGCCGATAACCTCATCAACAAGGTCCTCCCACAAGACATCAAGAGCATTGAAGTGCTCGAGGGCGATGGAGGTCCCGGGACCATCAAGTTGATGACTTTTTGCAAAGGTTAGTCCATCCGTATAAGGAACTTAGGATTGCTCCAAATCAAGGCGGGTTCAACCTTATGGACAACTATAATGAACATTGAAAAAGATAGATATATGACTTGATTAATTAAGACGTTTCTAATTGTTTAAATTTACACAAGTGATCATGTGACCCGATTTCGATCGGGCAAAATCAGGCCATGTCTAAGTCAATAGTATTGGATTGTGGCTGGGGGCTAATTACTGAATGGATGGATCTACACCATCAAGATCGGTGCTCGCAATGTTGAAACCAGCGAGTTCTAAATGTGAATGTTACTTTTTGTTACTTTGATAGGCAGTCGGTACAAGACGGCAAAGCACAAGGTCTAGGCCTTGGACAAGGAGAACTTCACCTACTGCTACTCAATCATCGAGGGTGACACGCTGGGCACTGCCTTTGAGAAGATCAGTTACGAGGTGAAGATCACCGCGTCGCCCGATGGAGGCTCGGTGTTGAAGAGCACAAGCAAGTACTTCACCACCGGCGAGGTGAATATCACCGATGAGGAGATCAAGGCCGGGAAAGAGAAGGCGGACACGATGGTTAAGGCCATCGAGGCTTCTGTTGTGGCAAACCCTGATGCCTGTGGAGCCGATCTCATCGCTATCTTTTATTGTTCATGTAATGTATTAAATATGTCCGGTTGGGCTAAACTAAATAGGCGACAAGAAGCGTTTGAGTCACTCGGTGTTTGAAGTTAAAGCATGTTGGGCTGGCGATTGTTGTTGTTCTCGTCTTTGCTGAGAATGAGAGAATGAAAGGTGTGGCAGGAATCTGGTGTAGTGGTTTTATGGAATTTGGTAAACTGTACTACATGGAGAGGATTCATGAGTGACAAATGAATTCATGGTAAACTGCGGCCTGATATTTCAAATATGGACAATCGATCCTGCTCGACCCATATCGATCGTCTAAACATATCAATGTGGCACAATTTTTCATAAACTGCAATAAGTAAAATTTTTAAGGAAAAGTACATTTTATTGTATATCAATAAAGCTATAAAAAAAATTGTTGAATGTGTTTAGGGTTTGGACTTATCTTATTGCAACACTTCGGCTATTTGAATTCTATTTAAGCTAATCCTATCTTGACTCTTGAGGGGGACAATGGATTAGAGATCAAACGATTCAACAATAATAGAAAAAAAAGAAAGAAAAAGAGAAGAAAATTATAACGGAAAAGCAGCAGCCTGAGGCCAGGAATAAACTGTCATTCAATGTCATGGCCAATTGTGTCGTCCTTCTTCCCCTTTTTTGGCTCTACACTCGCTTTATCGAAACGACGATTGACAAGCCTACAGTCCATCTCTTTTGCTCACGACCGATTTCTCGGGTGGCATACCGTGGGATTTCCGCGAATCGATCTCGTCTGGGCTATGTTAGCTTTTCCAACAACAGCTTCACCGGAGAACTGCCGCCGGATTTGTGCGGCAGCTTCGCTTTTCAGTATCTTGCGGTCGATGGGAACAACTTCACCGGGCCGCTGCCCGATTGCTTGAGGGATTGTCTGGGGCTAACGAGAGTCCGTCTAGAAGGTGATTTGTTCACCGCAGATATCACGATCGCGTTCAGAGTTTACCCGGATCTGGTCTTTATGAGCCTCAGCAATGACCGTTTGTCGGAAATCTCTCCGCATAAGGGGGAGAGCGCACGAATCTCACGAATTCCACGAATTGATCGATTTCGTTCGATGAGAAATGAAGGAACAAGGCTTCGATTTCAGAGAGAGAAAGAGAGGAGGGGGGAGGGAACGAAGGAAGGAAGCGGAGGAGCGGGCGGAGAAGATATGCAGGGAGGCACGGTCCAGATCAATTGGCACGAGACCAATCCCGTCCTAACCCTAGATTTCCACCCCCTCTCCGGCCTCCGTGCTTAATCGCCATTTTGTAGCTCGAAGTTTGCAAATTTTTTTTTTCTTTTGGGGGTCGAAGAAGTTTGCAATTTGGGGCGTCGGCTTCTTTTCTATCTCGGCGTGTTTCTGTTGCTCTTAGGTTAATTCGCGAGGCATTTCGCTCGTCTATGTTTTTCGGAACTTAGTGAGTGGGTAATTGTTGTCTGTGTCCTGGGCTCTTCTTTCTTAGCGTTCCGAAAGAAAGGGCACAATCTTTTCAGTCCCGATTCGAACGCAAGATACCGATGGAATTTGCTCAAATTTGAATGTTGTTTCGTAAAACCAAGGACTACGAATTGATTGATTTCGTTTGATAAGAACCCCCTCCAACCGATTAGGGTTGTCTTGCTCTGTTTATGTTAATCTATCTTTGGAGTGAGGAAATATGGTTATATTATTGATGTTGAGTCTCTAATGTGTAATTAGAAAATAATGCTTTGTGTATCCTATTACTGTTAGTGAGGAGGGTATGTGATTTTTTCTGTATTGGTTTCCATGTTAAAACCTTAGTGCCGTTGTTGGCTTTGTCTTATTGTCATTTCGGTATTACATATTGCTGGTGGTTGCTGGGGTTGAGTTGATTTCAGTTGGTTTAGTTTTAGAGGAGAAATTAATGCTAAATTGTGTTTCGTTTTTAGTAAATTGTTGTCCGGTTCTCCCCAATATTATCGTTCAACGGTTTGTTCTATTATCATATAGAAATTTTTATATTAGGAAAAAGGGTCATGTCATAATCTGAATAATCCACGGAATAATTTTTTTTTCTTAAGTTTTGTTTGTTTCGCAAAATATTCACTGATCAAAGCCCTTCACACTTAATCTCTCTCTCTCTATATATGAGTTTCGGTTCAACCTGCTCTCTTCATTTCCAAGTCCTAGAGACCAACTTCATCATTGCTACTCAGTCTTTCCTGATCATCACCCCCTTTTCAGTTTCTCAGTTCGGATCCAATCATGGGTGTCATCACTTACGACTCTGCGATAACGTCCAGATCCCTCCGGCCAAGATGTTCAAGGCCGCTATCCTCGACGCCGATAACCTCATCCCTAGGGTCCTCCTGCAAGCCATCAAGAGCGTCGAAGTCCTCGAGGGCGATGAAGGTCCCGGGACCACCAATTTGATCACTTTCGGCAAAGGTTAGTCCATCCATATTAGGAACTTAGGATCGCTCTCGATCAAGGCGATTTTAACCTTACGGAACATTATAATGAACATTGAAAAAAATGGACATATAACTTGTTTAAGCTCCGTAGACTTATTGTATTGATAGTTGGTTGCCTTGTGGCCCTCTTCATCTACAAGTTCCTGAATCTTTTTGTCGGACCCCAATGTTCCTGTGAGGGCGGTTGTGGTGTATTTGTATCTTATGCTGGCAGATCTTGCAAATTGCGTTTGGAGGATTGTGGTTTTTCGCTTCCTCCTCTTTCGGTTGATCGCGATCGTTTTGTTTGGCGTCCCAGATTCATCGGGGGCCTTCTCCGTAGCTTCTGCTTAGAATTTCATTAGAGCTTCTAAAGCCAAAGCACCTTGGACTTCTTTTGTGTTGGACAAGGATTTAGCCCCTTGGTTTCAATTCCTTTTGTGGCTTATTACTAAAAACAGCTTGCCAACGCAGTCACTTCTTCTCTCATATGGAAGGATTGATTACTCGGTTTGCAGTTTTTGTAATACTCAGCTAGACTCGACCGACCATTTGGACTTTGATTGCAATATTTCAACTACCATTGTGTACTTTTGGGCTACCAGGTGCAATTTGCCGTGGAGGAATGGCACTTGGGCGGAAAACCTTGTTTGGACTATGAAATTCCTTGCTAGTAAGGACTTCTTTCATAGTCTTTCCCGATATTCCTTTGGAGCTCTTTGCTTTATCTAATTTGGAAGAAAAGAAATGCTATGATTTTTGAGGGGATTCTCTTGATATTCCCGCTTTGAAGAACCATTTGATAAAGATGGTTAAAGATAAAGCAATTACCTACAAGGATGTCCCTGACACTCCAAGGAATCGGCGTTTACAAAGAGGTTGGAATCTCGACCCAATCATCTTCACTTAATCTTACAGGGCTTCTAACCATCCCTTGTTCCCGTTCGGTCGTCTCCAACTCGGATGATTCTGGGCTTCGTTTTCAGCCTTGCGCATAATCCCTCACTCGGTTTCCCAGGCGTCCATGGAGGTTTGGTGGCTAAGTCTGGTGGCTGTGCTGTGTTTGTTTTTTGCTTTGTTTCTGTTTTTGCCTCTTGAGGCTTTTGCGCGGCTCCCTTCCACTCTTTTGTTCGCATTTAGAGTATAAGTTTTGGTGCCGTTTTTGTACATTTGTCCAAAGCTTATCAATATATTCTTACCTTTACCAAAAAAATATAATAGGTTTATGATTTTTTTTTGGTACTTTTCCCGATGCAAATGCATTTGCCTTGCAAGCAATCCCATAAACCTTCAAATACATAATCCATGTACAGAATAATCTGTGTGGGGCATCGTAATACATCGCAAGCTTTGGGTCAATACTACTTGAAAAGCGGAGCAAAGTTAGTAAGTTTTTAATTTCAGCGGTGACTTAGTAGTTAAGTAGCTAAGATTTAGTTTTCAATGGAAGATTTAGAAGAAATTTATAAGTTACTACCATGGAGATGGTTGTATGCCAAATCATAAATAACTTACGCTGGTGATAACTTACTATTATTCTAGGTGGACCTATAGTTATAGGCTGTTAATTTAAGTGGTAGCTTACTATTTAGGCCTCGAAGGTCATTTTTAAAGGTAAAAATTATGAAAAAACCCTTCACAGTTGCCGGTACATTGATTAAAGTCGGATCGTAAATTACTTACTCTAGCAATATGGTATTATTAGAACTTTAAAAGCGGAGCAATGTTCCTAAGCTATTATCAGTGGTAGCCTGCTATCTAAGACATTAAGATTTCCCTTCGAGTGGTAAATCTATTAAACAAAAACATAATGATTAATGAGTACTACATTGAAGGTCGTAGGACATTAATTTCAGTGGTAACCCACTATTTTAAGAAATTGCAATTAGTGTCGAATGGTAAATTATTAAAAAAAGAAAAAGTTAACGAATTAATATTACATCAAGGTCGCTAGATGCACTATTCCTTCCCCTTCCTCCCTAAGGATCCACCAAACCTCGCCTGTGTTGCTGGATGCAGGGTGCAAGGCTTGACATGTCCTCGGTGAAAACAGAGGAAACGCGAGGGAGAGGAGAAGAAAGAACTCTAAAAAATGCTCGGCATCGCAACAAAGATATGACGATGCGAGCGAGATAGTGTGCTCGAGTGGAGTTCCAAGATTGGGAGAAAGAAGAGGAGTTCCTTTCAGATGAAAGCATAGTCGGTTGAAGATCAGATGAGATTAAGAGAAGGGTGCAAAGGCAATGGTTGGTCTATCTACGCACCTCAATGTTCAGATGACCTGGATATCAATCATTCAAATGAGATCTGCATGGTCTTTAAGGGCTCAAGATCGAACCGGAGAGCTTCACAGCAACATCATGGTGAATCTTCATTCGGTCAGTGGGACACCAGACACGCATCTGTCGACTGGCGGAAGGCACTTCTCAAGGTTTGCGATCAGGACCAGAGCCAGCGGAAGCTCGGAAAAAAGACGTGCTTAACTTTCCTAATCACCAAACGACCCTCCGTTCCTGTAACTTTTAAAAGTCTTGATAGTGCTTGTGAATACTCAACCACGAAGTATGAACAACGGTACGCCAATTGGAAACCTAGGAACAATATTTTTATCCCTAACCGTTGTTCTAAATTGCAGTTCAGTTTCCCACATTTAAATTTACTTCGAACAATTAAAACATATGAAGTGATTTGCCCTTGAATCATTGCAACTGTGACATCATTTACATACACTCTGTCTCGAGCCTCTTGAAGTAATTTGTGGCTTCAAACACAATAACATCCGTAATTCACATTAAAACCTGCTTCTTGCCCAGATTTGTGTAGAGCAGTTTGTGACAATTTAGCAATTTGTGACAGGCAAGGAATTGCCATAAACCTCTGACATAATAACCATATCTCCGGATTTGCCTTGTCATAACAGAATCCACCAGGAGAACATAATGAGTCTGCCTTTTGGCCCTGGTCAGTTTTAAGCAGTTATTCTAGAACACAGACACAAATGTTCTATTAAAATAAACAAAATGATTGAGGCATGTACATTCTCTTTAAGGATGTTGAATTTTGGGTTTCATTCATGTGACCTCTAAGCATTCAGAATATTCACAAGGATGACAAAGGAGAAACCTGAGGAACTTCAATCTACTTAAGTCAGCCAACTATCTTGCACTGAAAACCGGTTCTGCTTCAGGGCTAGATTGCACTCTCCTGGTGAATTTTAGGAGTAAACCTTCCAAAGAAAGACCTGGAACGCTCAGATCCCTGTAAAAGACATTAAAATATGAATTTCATTTAAAATATTTCGAAAGCAAAGCCGGTACATAAATATATCAATTAACCATAAATAATCTCCCAAACCTGATGTAGGGTTCTAGGTCCCTCAATCCCATTTTGGACGTTCTTTGAAAAGAATGGAGAACCGCTCAGATGGATCAGATGGCAATGAAGAAACCCTAAATGGTCGTACCCATGTTTCAACCCCAAGCTTTTCCTTCAAAACTTCGCCGTCTAACATCTCAAAATTGGCAACCATCTCCTCAGGCACCCTCTTCTTCCACTCGTCAATAAAATTATCGATTCTCATTTTCCCTTCTCTGAGGACATCTCTGGCATAATGCACACAAACCCGTCTCTCATTTAGTCTCCAGACACATCTACCTTCACCCTTATCAACCTTATCACCAAACACTGATAAACAATGATGTGCTATCATGCGAGGGAAACCATCTGCTTCCAGAACATGGAGAACTTCATCTTCATCAAGTGCACTCAGCATCCAGTCATTCAAGACTGAGTTGTGCAAAAGCATTTTAAGGATCATGCCAATGCAAGATTCATCTACTAATCTCAATATCCACCAATCTCTACTGCTGAAAGAGCCTTTAATCCAGATTTTAGCTCCTCTTCACTTGCCTGCATTTCATTTACAAGATCATGCCACCTATACAATCCAATTTTCTCTGTTTCTATCTCTTCCATCTCCATTGCTGAAACATCCTCAAGCTTATAAGGATTCTCTGAGAGAAGCAGCAAAAGCTTATCCAGTTTAGGAGCAATCTCAACAAGCTCCAAATGACCCGGTGCCAATTTGATAACAGATGCAACATCATGATCGCACTTCTTCTGGTTACCATCCTGGGAAGCTTCATCCTCTGGCACTTGGTTTGGAGAGGGTATGAGAAGTACAGAGTTAGAAGTACCCACAAACTTCACAGCGTATGTCTTAGACTGAGTACAGAGAACTGCATTTTCATCAGGATGGCCCCTTAAAAAAACCCTTGAAAGGAGATCCAATAAATTAGCAAGGGAACATGTGCATAATAATTGGTTGATGCAGGCAAAAACTATTGCTTACCTCTGATGAATGACATCATCAAGAAGCTTCTCATCGAGCTCGAGAAGAATTAGGTCATCATGTGGGCCATAAAGAGGGTGATAAGCAACAGAGATTGAAGAATTTTCCTGAAGAGCTAAAACTGCTTCTGCTCCTCCTGAAACACTGGGCATACAAGGTTCCATCCACCCCGCCTTCTCTCTCTCTCTCTCGCTGCGTCTCGCCAACACTCGTCAGAGCCTATTACCATGTCAAAAGAACAAACCAAACCGAAATGACCATAAAAAATCATTCCAAAATATTGATGAATTGCATCTTATTCTCGATACCCACAGAACCCATTTCAGACACATTCTTTTTCTAAAGTGAGCCAAAGGACCTTCTTCCTTCCCCTGACATGTATACCACTGTACTTCTCACTTAAAGTCAAACTAGATCTAACACGATTAGATGCCCTCGTTCCAGGGTATCCATCCAATCACTTAGTCCCAGAATTTAAGAAGCTCGATTGGAAGTGACTTACTTAAGATGTTGCTAACAGTCTAATCCTCATTTAGCAAATCATAGACAGCGACTGCAGTGTGTATACAGCACCAGAAATAGAAAACGGGTACTACAACAAGTGTGCAATTCACTCTTCAGTACAAGAAACAGGCAGTGACTGCGGTGCACATAAAGCACTACAACAGGGGACGTGTATTACAACAAGCTCGCAAGACACTCTTCAGTACCCACCAACTGCTATATCCAGAGGCACTGTTCCATCTTCCTTCTTCAATTGAAAGAAGCAAGTTCAAACAAAAGCAGAAGTCTTTGGGGGCACAAAAGCAATTGAGCAGGCACAAGCAAGGAGTAGTAAGGGACACGACTGTTTCCTTCATAAAAGCAGCAAATAGATGTGTCTTAAGGCCAATGAAAGGTGCCACAGCAACCCGGCGATTTCAATCAATCGCCGGTGGTGCCAGACGCTGCATTCTCCGGCAAACCCGGTGTTCTAAAGCTTCTAGATTCACCGATTTGTCTAAAGCGTCAGGTGCGCCCAACAGAGTTTCTTCAGCATTCTGTAGCAGGCCTATCAACTTAACCTAGAAAATCGACATGGAGGAGATCTTGTGTCCTAGGGTTTGAATCGAAACAGCCCGACAATCTCTCTCGGCGGGAACCCTAGATTACAAGAGGCGGCGCTAATAACAACAGAAAAGGTCGGAGCTTACCTTGCTTTGCGCGACGGGTGTGCGGCGGCGGCGGCAGCGGCGGCGGCGAGAGCCAGAGACCGTGACGGCCAGGATGAGATAGAGATAGAGAGAGAGAGAGAGAGAGAGAGAGAGGGGGAGGAAGGGAGGGAGAGTTCGGCAAATATCCCGCGCGTTTCCTTTTGGCGCCAAAATTTCCTCCGCCGCCAAATTGCAGTTCGCTCCCTGAAGTTTAGCTTTTCTTTCAATTAGCGCCCTGAATAGTAAATTCGATTGGTTTCGAGTTTAAATATAAGTTCTTTTGCAATTGCTCTGGCTCCCTTTCTTTTTCTCGTCGAAGAGGAAATGACATGTTAGGCCATCAAGGACTGTTCGGCTACGCGGACGGCAAGTAGAGCAGAGCAAATTGTGGAAAACTGGGAATGCACGACGGGTTCGTGAATATCCAATGGAGAGGTACCAAAAATGCAAAAAGTCCCCGGGCAAATTGCGTCCGATACTGGCAGAAAGCTTCCGTGGCTCGGTTGGGTTGTGGGTGAGGGTGTTGATTGTAGATCTTGGGAGTAATTCGGAGTTACAACACGTGCTCTTGGATGCTGCGGCGATGTTTCAGTAGATCTCTGAAGACAAGACAGCCCCCGTTCCTCAGCTGCAAGCCGAAGGAAATTCCGGATCTCGGGAGGCATTAGGAGCTAACGAGATATGCTTCCCGATCACGTTGTCGGGTTCGGCTGGGATCCCTCCTGGGGCTAATTCGTGAGCCGAACATAGAGTGAAACTCCCCCTCTGAGTAGATGTTTCGAGCTGTTCTGTCGTCCCTTTGAAATTGGGGAAACACGGGGATGGCCCTAATGGTATCCCGGATACTGCATCGGCTCATCGGGTCCTTCCATCTGGCCTTAACACTCTACTGTGGAAGGCCAACTGGTCGTGCCTCGGACCTCTTGCATCCTTGGTATAGGGACCCCTCCTTGCTAGAGATAGCCCGCCGGGGAGCAGAAGAGGTACATAGAGGAATCCCACCCTCCTTTCAAGGCAAGGACTTTTGAGATGAGCGAGGGTCCAAAACGTCACCATGCTTACTATGTCAGAAAAAAATGGAGCACCGCCTCTCTCTCTCTCTCTCTCTCTCTGGATTTTCCAGATTTCTCCCTTTCTCTGCCGCACCAGATTTTTCTCCCTTTCTCTAGAATTTTCTCTCCCCCCTCTCTCCAGATTTTTCTCACCGCCTTTTTCCCCCTATAAATAGGGGACCTTGCCCCTTGTGTGTTGTGTGTGAAAAAGAGTGAGGAGTGTGAGGAGTGTGTGATGTGAGTGGAGTGTGTACGTGAGTGTGTGTGAGTGGGTGGAGTAGGTGACGTGAGTGTAGAGTGAGGTAAGTGAGTGGGTGTGTGTGCAAGAATTGTGTTCGTGTGAGGTGTGAGAGGTGTATGCGAGTGGTGTGTAAAGAGTTTGCAATATTGTTTATATAAAATAAAGTGATTATTTTACTTGCACATCCACTTATTTTTCAACAAGTGGTATCGAGCAAGTCGTCGGAGGCCGTGCGAGAGCCGGTGGTCGGGGACCATTGTAAGTGAGCAAGGCGGTCAAGTTCGTTGAGCCAAGGAGTGGAGTACGTCGGAGTTGCCCGTGCACAATTTGGGATTGTGAAGTCGGTTGGTGCAGGACCGGAGCTTACTTGGTATAGTGCAGGGCATTATACTCAAGTCACGATGGCGGATTTCTCAAGTTCGGTAAGTGGCGTCGAGAAGCTCAACAACTCAAATTATAATAATTGGAGTACCCGCATGCAATATTACTTGCTAGGTCAAGATTTGTGGGATATTGTTGGCGGGAGCAACACCACCCCACCCACGAATGATAGCGAATTAAGAAAATGGAATATAAAATCGGGTAAGGCTCTTTATGTGCTTGCCGTAAGCTGTTGAAGATGAATTACTGCAACACATAAAGAGTGCGACGACCCCAAAGGAGGCTGGGATAACTTGGCGACGCTGTTTGCAAGGACAAACGATGCCAAGTTACAATGCACGGAGAACGAGCTCCTCTCAATCTCGCAACAAAGTATGACGGTAAGTCAATACTTTTCTAAAGTTAAATCTATTTGCGAAGAAATTTCAAAATTAGATCCTGAAAATGCCATCTCAGAGACAAGAATGAGAAGAATAATAATTCATGGGTTAAGGCCGGAGTATAACGGTATTGTTACGGCCACTCGTGGATGGGCAAATGAGCCAACTCTAACGAGTTGGAGAATATATTGGCCAACCAAGAAGCCTTAGATAAACAAATTTCTAAGGTCTCAATTAAGGAGGATGAAAATGCCCTCTTTAGTAATAAAAAGAGGGTTCAAGGGCCAAAATAGAAATAGAGCAAGTGCAAGAGATGGCAAACCATGGAAAAGTAATGGAGAATGGCAAAAGCGAATAGGAGGAACTCGACCTCGGCCAGGGGGAGCTCGTCGAGACCACGA
This sequence comes from Eucalyptus decipiens, assembly GCA_014182575.1. Classification (NCBI taxonomy): domain Eukaryota; kingdom Viridiplantae; phylum Streptophyta; class Magnoliopsida; order Myrtales; family Myrtaceae; genus Eucalyptus; species Eucalyptus decipiens. Next base: position 8,717,611 of record CM024609.1, on the reverse strand, counting down.
TAAGGACGAAAATGAAGAAAAGAAGAATAGAAGGCGTAATGGACGGTGTTACATGTGCGGCAAAGTAGGTCACTTTGCTAGGGATTGTCGATTCAAAAGAGTTGAAGGAAATGTCGCAGCATCCAAGGAAAATGATAGCGAAGAAGAGTGGGATTTCCAAGCATCCTTTGCAATGGAGGAACGAGAAGATGCGATGGCCCTCATCACGGTAAATGATAAATTGATTGATTATGAAGAAGATTAGATAGTCGACTCGGGGTGCTCAAATCACATGACCGGAGATCAAGGCAAGCTATCAAACATGTGCGAGTACAAAGGTGGACGAGTAGTTGTCACTATGAGACAATTCAAGGTTGCCGATTACCCATGTGGGCCAAACGATGATGACACCGATTCGGTTCGCATCAAATCGAACTGAAAAATGTGTACCATGTGCCGGGAATGAAGAAGAATCTATTGTGCGTGGCACAACTTACAGGACTCAAGCAATTATGTGGTGTTTGGTCCTAGAGACGTTAGGGTGTACCGCAATTTGAAACCAATTGGTACACCAATCATGGAGGGGCATCGATTAGAGTCTGTCTACGTGATGTCAGCTCAGACGGCATACGTGGACAAAACTCGAAAGAGTGAAACATCTGATTTGTGGCATGCACGGCTTGGGCACGTGAGCTACCATAAATTAAAGGTAATGATGAAGAAAGGTATGCTAAAAGGTCTCCCCCACTTGGAAGTCCAAGAAGATGCCATCTGTGCCGGATGCCAGTATGGGAAGGCACATCAGCTTCCATATGAAGAGTCCAAATTCAGAGCTAAGATGCCTCTCAAGCTTGTCCACTCAGATGTATTTGGACCGGTGAAGCAACCGTCAGTCAGAGGATCAAAGTACATGATAACATTCATCGACGATTTCTCCGGGTACGTCGGGTCGACTTCATGAAAGAAAAATCCGAAGCATTAAACAAATTTAAGGAGTTTAAAGCAAAAGTAGAAAATGAAGTAGGCAAGAAAATACTATGCCTTCGTACGGATAATGGGGGAGAATACACATCAGATGACTTTACAAAATTTCTTCAAGAATGGAAGATACGTCGACAATTTACTTGCCCATATACGCCACAACAAAATGGAGTTGCCGAAAGAAAGAATCGGCATTTGGCGGAGACATGCAGGAGTATGTTGCATGCAAAGAGTGTTCCACCCAAGTTTTGGGCTGAGTGTATGAAGACGGCAGCGCACGTGATCAATAGACTACCTCAAGCAAGGCTTGGCTTTATGTCACCTTATGAGAAGTTGTGGAATCGCAAGCCCACGGTAGGTCACTTTAGAATATTTGGGTGTGTATGTTATGCATTCGTGCCAGACCATCTTCGTAACAAGTTCGATAAGAAGGCAGTTCGCTGCATATTCGTGGGCTACGATGATCAAAGAAAAGGATGGAAGTGTTGTGACCCTAAAACAGGGAAGTGTTACACTTCCAGAAATGTGGTGTTCGACGAACTATCATCTTCGTGGACATCACAACCTAATTCAAAACAAGTTGAAGAAGAGATTCGTGAAGGAATGGAAGAAAATGACAAGATTGATAAGGGCCAGCCAATTGAAGAAGGAAATGATAATGAAATTGGAAGAAGAGAAGTCGAGCACAGTCACCAGAAAAATCAAAGAGCCCATGGCGGCGGGTGTACATCCAAGAACTACAGAAGAGTTCCGACCAAGTCAGATGGAAGAACCTGAAGAGGAGGAATCTCAACTAAGGAGATCAACAAGACAAAGAAGACCAAATCCCAAATATGCAAATGCAGCGCTGACTGAAGATGTCGGAGTAGTCGAGCCGTCCACATATGAGGAAGCTTCGCAAGACATGGAATGGAGGAAAGCCATGGAGGAAGAGATACAAGCACTAAGAAAAAACGAAACATGGGACCTAGTACCGAGACCTAAAGAGGTACGTCCTATATCTTGCAAATGGGTCTATAAACTTAAAACTCGACCAGATGGGTTGATAGAAAGATATAAGGCACGACTAGTTGCTCGAGGATTCTCTCAAAAGTATGGCTTAGATTATGATGAGACCTTTAGTCCGGTGGCAAAGATTACCACGGTTCGAGTCTTACTAGCACTTGCAGCAAGCAAGTCGTGGAAACTATGGCAAATGGATGTGAAGAATGCCTTTTTACATGGAGAACTAGATCGAGATATATACATGGAGCAACCGGATGGTTTCAAAAGTAAGTTTCATCCGGATTATGTTTGTAAGTTAAAGAAGGCCCTCTATGGCTTAAAACAAGCCCAGAGAGCATGGTATGGGAAGATTGCTGAATTTCTGGTGCAAAGTGGCTACTTTGTAGCCCCGGCAGACTCGAGCTTGTTTGTAAAGGCGAAGATGGCAAGCTTGCAATAGTATTAATCTACGTGGATGATCTAATCATCACTTGGAGATAATGAAAAGGAAATATGCCAAATCAGAACCAACCTCTCGGTGCGGTTCCGGATGAAAGAGCTTGGAGAATTAAAACATTTCTTGGGACTCGAGATTGAGAAGACCAATGAAGGATTATTCCTATGTCGCGAAGTATGCACGAGACCTCCTAGACAAGTTCGGGATGCTTGATTGCAAACCTATTTCTACTCCAATTGATGGAAATGTAAAGTTATGTGCAATTGAAGGACGAGAATTGGAAGACTCAACTATGTACAGGCAATTGGTGGGTAGCCTTATTTACTTAACCATAACACGGCCTGATATTGCCTTTGCAAAGTGGGAGTAGCAAGCCGATTTATGGAGAAGCCGCGAAGGCCCCATTTAGATGCGATCGGACGCATACTAAGGTATGTAAAGGGTACATTTGATTTTGGGCTTCGTATAGGAAAGAAGCATCATGTGAAGTTGTAGGCCATTGCGATGCTGACTTTGCTAGAGATCGTGACACGCGACGATCAACTACTGGATATATTTTTAGCCTCGGATTAGCAGTAGTGTCATGGTGTAGCAAAAGACAAGCAACTGTGTCACTATCTATGACAGAAGCTGAGTATAGAGCAGCAGCAATGGCAGCACAAGTGAGTACATGGCTGGTACAGCTAATGGAGGATCTCCATCAACCAATAAATCAACCTACACGGATATATTGTGATAATCTGTCAGCCATAAGCTTAGCGGAGAATCCAATTTTCCATGCGAGGACCAAGCATGTAGAAGTGCACTATCATTTCCTACGAGAAAAAAAGTATTACAAGACGAGATAAAGATGGAGTATGCAAAAACAGATGATCAAGTTGCGAGATATCTTCACCAAAGGTCTTGGAGCTGTAAAATTCGAAGAGTTTCGAAGGCAACTTGGTATGACCACGATGTCCATGCTAAGAGAGAGTAGTCGGTGAGGGGGAGTGTCAGAAAAAAATGGAGCACCGCCTCTCTCTCTCTCTGGATTTTTCCAGATTTCTCCCTTTCTCTGCCGCACCAGATTTTTCTCCCTTTCTCTAGAATTTTCTCTCCCCCCTCTCTCCAGATTTTTCTCACCGCCTTTTTCCCCCTATAAATAGGGGACCTTGCCCCTTGTGTGTTGTGTGTGAAAAAGAGTGAGGAGTGTGAAAAGTGTGAGGAGTGTGTGATGTGAGTGGAGTGTGTACGTGAGTGTGTGTGAGTGGGTGGAGTAGGTGACGTGAGTGTAGAGTGAGGTAAGTGAGTGGGTGTGTGTGCAAGAATTGTGTTCGTGTGAGGTGTGAGAGGTGTATGCGAGTGGTGTGTAAAGAGTTTGCAATATTGTTTATATAAAATAAAGTGATTATTTTACTTGCACATCCACTTATTTTTCAACATACTAAGCTATGAAAGGCGACACTCTATTCTTTAGACTTCTTAAATCCCAGTCCTCTATCCCATTTAGTCCGCGAAACCTTGTTGTAGTTAACGAGATTAATTCATTGTTCATTCTCAATCGAGCCCCACGAAGATTTCTTCTGATTTAGTCCAGTTCCTTGCACACCCTGGTTGGTGACGATGCACCCTGCACGCAATCGGTTAGAAGAGGCCTTAAGAAGGAACTTCATAAGGATGGTGCAACTTGCCATGGAGAGTAATATCGTGTTCCAACTGGGGATCTTCTGACTATGATGAAGTCGAAGTTGAGTTTGCTTGATGAGGTACTCAGGTTGGGAAAAACCGGGATAATTCTGAGGGTGTCGTGTTTGTCGAAAGCCTAGAACAGAGGCGATCCTAGCTTCCAACTCTCATCCATGTTCTTAAGAGGAGTATACCTTGGAAGCATTAACCATTTGGCCAGACACATCACAAAAGTTTTCTAGAACTTCAGAGATCCCCCTTACAGTTCCGACCAGCTCTTCGGGATGCCACGACCCCCTCCCGGCAAGCATCCTGGATCTTGAGGCTCGAGTGCACCAAGAAGAGTATGAAGATGTAGGGTGATACATCCAATCCGTCATCATTGAAGAGAACCGCCCACCAGTGATGTGGCAGACATGCAACTCATAATTACATTCAATCCAAATCAAAGGGAAGGTCAAGTGTGTCGGAATTGGACGAATAAATCTCCACTCGAGTCAATCATAGGCTTTAGCGAGATCTGCCTTGATCTCTATCCGTCCCCTTTTTACCTCTATCTCGCTCAAGTCGATGGACGAGCTCTTGGTTAATGAGTACCATCCTCGGTCCTGCTCTTCCGTAGGCTCCTCCATGAACAGTCTTAGCCTGTTGAACTGGGATTTTTGCAAAAATCTCGTCATGATGTACAAGCTGACAGGGTGGAATTGATCGAGCAGGAGGAGGCTGGGGCACTGTGGAGATCCTTAAAATGGTTTTGGACCAGCATGGATCAGCGTAGTCAGTCTTGTTCCTGTGTCTCCGCAGGACTCAACTCACATTTATGTTTCTCACTGCTCTTGTTTTATTTAGAGTCAGTTTGGTAACGCTTATAATCTAAGGAACAATTTCTTTTTCAAAAATAGTATTTTCTATTTATATTCCCGGAATAATTTCTCAATAAAAAAAACGTATTTTGTTTGATTCACAAATTTTTTTTTGTAATGTAAAATTTCCTTTAATTTTTTTCTTATTCTTTCTTATTGCCACCACCAACCACCACTGATGCGGCCTCCCGCTGCCTGCCGCCACCGATTGCCACAAGGGACTGCCGATCATCCATTGATGGTTCACGCAAGCACAAGTAGGGCCTACAATTTACACGCGAAGCCCATCACTCGGATTTCTTGGGGTTGACGATTGTGTTTTGAGCTTAAACGCAAAGTGCTCGTGTTAAAAAGCATTTTCGCTTGAACTTTGTACTCTTCCGTACGCGTAACATGGGAACATCGTCTAAAAAGCTATAGATCTTTCTACAGTGATTGGATTTAGTCTTAGATTTTTAATTTGATCAATCTAATTATAAGTCTTTTGATGATCTTTCAATGTAATTCTCTTGACCAATTTAAGTTGAAAATCACCGACACAATCATAGGCCGTCTCTAAGTAACAATGTGACATGGTTGGCACTAATGCAAACAATGTAGATAATTTTTTTTAGAAAATTTTCTGAATTTTTATATTTATTTTTATCATTTTCTTCCTTTTTTTTTTTTTTTCTTTTCATTTTATCTCCACGAGAAGGGCTAACGAGGTCACCAAGGCCTCGGTGATGGTTACCCTCGCTTGTGCCATCGCCGAGGCCTCAACAACCCCCTCTAACCCTTCCTAAAAGATGAACCGTGAAAAATAAAAAGAAAATAAATCACAATACTTTATAAAAAAATTCCTTTTGAAAGTTACGAAATTTATCTATATTAGTGCCGGCCATGACACAAAGAAAAGCCGACATCGAGACCGCCAAGTCAATGATTTTGACAAAAATTAGTTAGAAAGACCACATTAAAAAATTGTTAAATGATTTAAATCGAATTGACCTTATATAATATGTTTTGAACTTTTGAATAATTTTCCCTAGTTCGAGAAATTAAGTTGGGAGTTGAGTCTTGAGCACGTGCAAATGGGGGACAGTCTAGTCGAAATGGAGTTCATGCATAATGCATTCCAAGGCTGGTTTGATTGGCCCTTTATCCCATTTCCTTGGAAAAATTGTCCCTTCTTCAATATCTAAATCGATGACAACTTCTTCAATATCTAAATCGATGACACGAGGTTTCTTAGGATTACTATAATCCAGAGATTCAAAATCCTTGTATTTGGGGGAATTAAGTGATTTGAGTTAGAGGTAATTAGTTCCCGGTTCGGTCCGGTTCCAAGGTGGAACCAAGAACCACGAGAACCAGACCGGGAGAATTGGTTCCCAATTTTAGGAACTGTGGACTGGACCGTTTGGTCTTAGGACTGGGAATCGGACTAGACCATCGATTCCGGTCCAACAGAATCGACACTTTATTTTCTCATTAAAGAACGACCATTCGCTAAAGAACGATCATGCTCCAGACCGATCAATCCAATTCGGTTCCCAGGAAATCTAATAAAACTACTGACACATGTTTCCACGTGTAAAATATTCAAACTTCACTTGCGTGAATATCAATCACAGTTTATGTGTTTCACACTTAATTTTAAGCATAAAAGCCATGAACAATGTGATTAAAGGTTGTGCTTGGCTTAGATTTTATAGACAATCTCTCTTCCATGTTTTGAATGTTTAGTCGATATGGGACTCTTTGAGGCTTGAAGTGCCTTGTCGTTTGCAAGTGAGGGAGCAAGAGAGAGAGTGAGCATGAGAAATTCCTAGAGCTTTGTCCCACGGACTAACAAGTAAGTTTTCTATATAAATAAAGAGTAACAACAAGAGCATTGGTGGTCTCTTGGCCAATAAGAGGTTGTTACCTTAATTGATTGCAATAAGTTTCATATATAATATTCATATATTATATGTGTTTATATATTATATGTCTATAAATTATATATAAAAAAATTTGGTCGGTCAGGTTGGTCCGGTCGGTCCAGCTCCTACCTTGGAACTAGGAGCTGGACCAACCGGCCGCCGATTCAAGATTAGGAACCGGGAACCGGACTGCCAACCGTGGGAATTGCTCAAAACCGGCTGGTCCGGTTTAGTCGAGTACAGTCTCGGTTCGGGTGGTTTCCGTTGCACACCCCTAATTTGAGTCATCTCAAACCTTGTCCCTTCAGTTTATCTCTGCACACGCATCTCACAATTTTTAGCTTATATACATTGGGGTTAATTACATTGGAAATTCTAAAATTTATTACAAAAGTGCAATTGATCCTAAAACTTTCAAAAAATGTAATTAAATCATCAAACTAATCATCATGATAGTGCAATCGAATTCGAGAACTTTAAAAAATGCAATTATATCCCAAAACTTATCAAATTAGTCTAATCAAGTCATTTTTTTAATTGTACTTTTTGAAAGTTTTAAAACTCGACTGTACATTTGTAATAAATTTTAAGATTTGATTACACTTTTTGAAAACTTTTAGAAATTGATTGTACTTTCATAACAAACTTGGGAATTTGATTGCATTTTCTGAAGTTTTAAAACTCAATTACACTTACAAGACAAGTTATATGATTTTCAATGTACTAACTTGTTCGCTTCATCAGAATTAATGAAGGTTGCCTGAGTAAAGTGATCCTCACCCATTGTCAAGCTTGATAACGGGACTTGTTACTGAACAAGGCGTAATAACAAGCAGTGTGTAGTATATACTTGGTGTGAGATCCCAATTTTTCAATTTTATTTTCAATAAATTGAGACGAGCATTTCATTGGCACGTATATAGTTCTTTACCTTGAGTCGGCCACTCATGTGAAAACTAATCTATCGGGTGAAGTCGTTAAGAGATTTTAATGCATTAGACTCGAGAATTTGACCAAGAAGCAACCTTTCGATTGAGCTAATTTGCAAGGGTCATTACGGCATAGTTAAAAATCGATTAGAAACCAGAGATAGGTTGACTCCATTAAATTGAAATCGAATTCAGAAATTGGGAGTCTTGGTGTGTCACAAATCATTTTAGGAACATTGACTTATCTTCGAAAGATTTTTCATGCAAACCGAGTTTTTCGGCAAATAATCAAAGTATGGTTAATTTGGTACGGAAAATTAGTAGGCCCCGAACTTAGTCGTACTTTTGGAACTCAAGATGGTTCTATGATTAAGTAAAGATGTGAATTAAAGTGTGGTGACATTGTATTAATTTTATGGACTTTAATTTGGTTCAATTAGAAGAGAATTGAATGAAATTGAAAGGAATTTGATGTACAAACATAGGAAATTCGTATGCCATGGTGGACTAAGCAAAATGGACCCATTGGAGAATTGTTGTGGAAGATTTGAGTCGGTGGGAAGTGATGTCACATGAGGTCATGGTGGGGCCTAAGTTGAAGAGATTTGGACAAGTGTAGGGTGCACAATTGCCCCCAAAAAGCACTTATCAACATCATCTTCTTCCTTAATTCAAGGGTTCCTTGGGAGTTGGTGAGGAGAAAAGCTGAGGGAGACCAGCTCGTTTGGCCCCCCTTTGCGTGACGCTCGACTACCCGCTTATTGCTTGCTCGCTCGTTGCTAGAGTCGCTCACTACCGCCATCGCCACTCATTCGTGTACGCCTTGCCAGCTCGCCGCTGCCGTGCGTCCTCACTCACCCAACACCATCCTATGTCATTCAACTTGGCTAGCAACCGTCAAAGCCGTGCCACGCCGTTCGGTCCTCGGAGTAGCCGAGGTTGCCGTCACTCGTTCCGGTGCCGCTTCTCCTTTACTGTTCTTGGCTAGCTTGTTGCTTGCCATTGCTGCTGCTCCACCTTCGTCCACTATTCAGCATTGTCGTCGTCACCCCAATAGCTCGCCGTCGCCTGGGGTCACCCGGAAGACCCTGCTTTGGAGCCGTCGTCTACACCGCTCAGGCGCCGCCGCCCTTCTCCGTCGGTTTCGTGCCCAACCAATCGCCGTTTGGCCTTCCTCCACCCGTGACTAGTAGCTGGAAGTTCCAGCTAGGTCTGGACCTTCAAGGCCTGTTTTGGGTGCCTTCCGGTCCTCCTTTGGTGTCGCCTCGAGGAGGTTTCTCGACTACCTCTCTGTTAGCTTTGCCAGAGACTCATCAGAAAGTGATTCCGGTGAGTTTAGCTCACTAAACCTCGATTAGAGTGTTAATTATGCTTATGGAGGTTTAGTTATGTTAAGTGTTATTAGATGGTTAGTTTAATTTATTTAAGTGTAGATTAAATTAAGGTGGTATTTAATTTAAAGCATATTTAATTAAGACTAAGCGCGTTTATATTAGTATAATGGTGATTTGACTTTAATGATTTATTTTTATTTAAATAAATATTTCGAAATTATTTAATAATTTAATAATATATTATTATTCGAAATTATTAAAATATTATTATTTAATTAATTTCGGAATAAATTTAATTATTTAATAAATTCTGAAAATTATTTGAACTTTAATTTCTCAGAATTTCGCGTGGATCGCTACTGTGTATTCAGATTTTGAATTTGATAAATGAATAATACAAATTAAATGTTGATTGTGAAAAATAGCGATTTTATTCATAAAATCCAAAGTGTCTGGTTTTGATACCAAAATTGGATTTTAAAAATTATATTAAATAGTGAGGTTTGAAAAAGTGAGATATTGATTTTCTGGTTCGAAATTAACGTGCCCCGATACACGTGAATAATTTATGGAATATTTTTAATATAAAGAAAAGAGGCCGAGATCACTAGTTTAAATTGAAGCATTGAGTGAAATGCAAAGTGTCTTGGGCCGAGTATGAATTTGTTATGTGTTAATTAAGAGGAAATTATCCTAAGTTGTTGAGCTGGACTCACCCTATATGGGATGCCCCTTACAACGGGCTCGGGTCGCAGTTGATTCTAGGCTTATGCTCTTTTGGGAACGTTGTCGACGTAGTGACAAGTTGTGCTCTAAGGTGGGGAGACGATGCCTGGCTAAATGTCAGTAGATAGCCGGCTGCAAGTAGACTATGCCCTTGTGTGGCAATGAATAACAATTGGAACGCATGCTGAATGATTTGATTTGTCAGATTATGGGGCAGAATTGTTTGGCACGGTATTGGATGTGTCATAACGATTTAGTCTTATAATCAGGACTCCTATGGTTGTTAGTTATGTAAAACTATTGGCGTTCCGGTTGTTTGAATTCTATTACTATATATGCTTGAGTAATATGAACTGTGCTAACTTGCATAAAGGAATTGAGGCCAAGGTAAGTCTCATTGTTTGTGATGGTGTGGCTAGGCCACCCTTAGGTGTATTTTCTTTCTAATAGGGGTTTAGGGGGGAACTTGCTGAGACAATGTCTCACCCGTTGTGGGCTTCCCTAATGGTCGAGCGGCGATTCTTTATGGTTGTCCTTGTGGAGTTACAAAGGTGAAGTTGAAGGATTGGAGATTGTGTTCGACTTGTAGGTCGTAGGATGGTCCATTTTTATAAGTTGGCCTTTTGTAAACTTTTGGTTGTAGACCTCTATTTGTAAACTCCATTGGTTTATATAAGTGATTGGTTGTAATTGATTGCCTGCTTTTCTATCCCAAGTTAATTGTTATCGGAGGATTTGTTTTGCTTCCGCATGCGTAATAAAATGAATGGGTCGGTGACGCGTCATGGGAACGATACAAATTTGCATGACCATGGTGGGATGTTCGCGCGTTCGGGGTTCGGGGCGTGACATCCCTGTTTAAATGGTATTAGAGCATGGTCCGTGTATGGAGTGATAAGGTGCGATGAGTCATGGGATAGTTAGTAGGAAAGGCTTTTAATATGTTGATGTATGTGGTTGATAGTTGTTTGGTAGTTTATTTGTGGGGTCACTCAAATTCTAACTGATGTTGGAATTGGAAAATAGGCATCTATAAAGATCATGTAGCATGAGTGACCGGGAGTGGAGAACTCCTTGGAGGAGGTCGGTAGGACTTGTATCTCGGGGTAGGGCCCGACAAGAGTCGGTTGCCGAGGTAGAGCGTAGGCTTTGGCCGGCGCGGATGTGAGAGTACCGCCGCAAGTTGGTGCGAGAGTGTAGAAGCATCGAACGATCCTAGGTTCGATAGGATCGTTTAGACGCTAGAGTCTTTGGGAAGCATTTTGAGTCAGCAAGCACAAGATCAAGCCACTGCTGTTGCTGCTGGACGTTGCTCGTCCCGCTGTTGAACGCCACTTGCTGCCCGCTCGCCTCGCCTTTGCCTCCCTTGATGCCGTCGCCCCCTGCTTGCCTCGATGCTTAGCTGTTAGATGCCGCTCACCCTCAACGCCGCCGCCGGACGCCGCTCGTCCACCGTAACTAGCAAAGAAGGAAGCGAACACGAACGACTCCATTGCCATTAGCTAGATGAGGATGTTGAGTGGCAAGCCTGAAGTGTCCTTCCATGGATTGCCAATGGTCTTTCCTTTTACAGCAATTTTGAGAAGCCTTGGTTCTTTTGAGTAATGGGTGTTGGCATACTCCAAAGCACCAACCTAAAAGCAAACTTAAGATTTTAAGGAAAAATTTTGTCGAGCCAAACAATTTTCTCAACGGGTTACTAAACCACCATAGAGAGAGTATAATTGACAAAAACTAGCTGTCGACCAATCGGCGCAACGCCACTCGCTGCTCATCACTTGCCCAGCTGCCCCCTACACCACTTGCTGCTCACCCAGTCACCCCCAACACTTTGCTCGCCCTGTGGCCGGCTTGAATTTTCAGATTTCATTTTTGATTAAATAAATCGGGCCTTTCATTGACGTGTATATAGTGCTATTCTATGAGCTAATCACTCACGAGATAACTGGATTATCTAGAGAAGCAATTAAGGAATCTAAATGCAATAGACTTGAGAATTTGATCAGGAATTAACTGCTCGACCATGTTGGTTTGCAAGGGTCATTACGGTACTGTCAAAATCAATTAGAGACCGAAGATAGATCAATTTGACTGAGATATGTGATTAGAGTGTGGGTGATTCCACCTGATTGCAAAATACTTGTTGATCGGCACTAAACCGATTTTTTTTTATCGTTTTAGTACCCGGTGCCTGTAATTGAAATCTCGAGATTTCCACGACAACCGAGGGTCATCAATGGGTCGAAGATGTATAATGTGACTCGAGATAAATTGATCACGGGTCAATTGTACTAAAAAAATTCCTAAAAGTTACCTGGTAAACTAGGTCACGCTAAAACCACATCAGATTGAAATTAACCGCGAATTTAACCCGATTTCAAAAATTGAAAGTTCTTTCGTGTCACGATCTATTTTGAGAACGTCGACTCATCCTTCGAATAATTTTCGGAGATTCCGATATTTTTATGGAAAATCAATTCAGACGTTGTGAAAAATTAGCGGAAATTCGGATGGGCCAAATTAAAGGAAATTTGGGCTTCCAAATTAAGCCTTTGAGTGTTGGGGACTTGCAGAAAAGTGTACGGGATTTTTCTTCATCAAAATTAGATGTCGATTTGAAAAATTTCACGAAGAAATTGGAGCTGAAATTTAGTGAAATTCGGAGCTTCAATGGGGGTGCAACATTTGGTTTTAAGTTGGATTATTTGTGGATATTAAGGCAAAAAGTAATAGGTGGCACATGCCATAAATGGAGGGGATTAAGCTTGTTGACTTCTTGTCCTGCCTTCTCCCGCACGGCTTCCCCTCCATCTCCTTCAACGCTTGAGGCCAACCCCCTTTGATCCTCATCATTTCTTTTTCCTCTTGCTGGACCGTTCCTCTCTCTCTCTATTCATTTCCTTCGCTCCAAACACCCACACGGCTCTGCCCCATTGATTTCCTCCTCTGCCGCATGTCTTCCCCCCATGCTTGCTCCACTACCATCTGTTTTTCCCCCACTCAGTCAACAATCCTTTGAAGACTTCACGTTTCCACCGAGTGAGTCGGCCCATCTTCTCTCCATCGTGCGGATGCCAGCAAGCTGCCACTCGTCCGCGTGAGTTCCCCAACCGAAGCAGCTGCTGCTTCTTTTGTCCGCTTCTCCACCGCCTCGCACGTTCGGTCTTCTCTCGCCCGTGCCAGCTGCCCTTCGTTTGTGGCGTCCCCCGGCAGCTCACACAATCAAGCCACGGCCGAAGTTGCCGGGTGCGTTTGGATGGGCATTTAGAAAGCCCATTCAACCCCCAAAGCCCCTTCGGGCAAAATATGGGTGTTTGGCAACCAATCTCAATGAACTTTCAAATGAAAGCCATCCCTTAGAAATGCTGAAAACATTTTTTCTCTTCCTAAACTACCCTCATTAATTTTTCATATTTCCGTTATTGTCCCTGAATTTATTTATTTTTTTAAATGAAAAAGGAGCAGCCCTTCGCGGTCCGGCCGCCGGCGAGCTAGATCTGGCGTCGGCGGCCGTCGGCTGAGGTCACCCGAGGTCGGGTGACCTCGGTGGGTCGCGCAACCCTAGAGGGCCGCGGAGGTCGCGACCTCAGCGACCGGGGTCGCTCGACCGGGGGTCGCGCGACCCAGCGACCCCGGCTTGCCAGGTCTCACGGTCGCGGGCGGGGTCGTGCGGCCCCGGGTCGGCGACCCTGGTCCCTCGAGGTCGGGCGACCTCCGGCGGTCCTCGGCTAGGTCATACGACCCTCGCCGAGGGTCGCTCGAGGTCGGGCGACCTCGGCGGCCCTCGGGTGGGTCGCGCGACCCTCACCGGAGGTCGCCCTAACCTCGGGCGACCTCAGCCGATGGCGGCGGCGCCAGATCTAGCTCTCCGGCGGCCGCACCCCTTCGCCCGATCAGGCGAAGGGTTTAGCTGAATTTTCAAAAAAAAAGAAAAAAAGAAAAAGAAAAAGAAAAAGAAAAATATATATATATATATATATATATATATATATATATATATATTATACCCATCAAAAGCCCTTGCAGCGATTCTCTTTACCAAATGCACATTCAACTCAAAGTCCATTTGCAAAATTTTTTACCAAACACAATTGCATTTTCCCAAGTAGCTTTGAGTTTTCGGCATTTGCATTGGACTCAAAGCCCATTGCAAATCTTGAACCAAACGCAACTCGTTCACTTCTCCAAGTCACACGCCTTGACAAGTTGCCAACTAGCCCGTTTCTCCATCAAGCACATTGACATCCAGCCGCGCGAGGTAGCCCCACAGTTCAGCCTCTTCAAGCCTAGCTCGCATTCTTTTCAGCAACCTAGCCCGTGAACTTCAGAAGCAGTAGCCCATTTGAAGTCTTGTAGCCCAAGAAGCCCAGCAAGTCCTATATTCAGTCAAGCCCAGCCCAAGAATTCAGCAGCCCATTCGAGCCCAGAGAGATCGGCCTAGTCTTGAGACACGCGAAGCGAGCCCAAGCCCAGCTTTTTGCTATGGGCTTGCAAGGCTTTGGGCTCGGTTCGAGTGTCCGTCGACGCTGCCGAAAATTCGGAATTCAGCCGCCATCGTGGTGTTCTGGTCTTCGCATTTAATCAAGTGAGTTGAACTCACTAATCCCCACTTGATCGGTTAATTATGTTTAGGGATTGATTAGATTTAATTAAGTGTGATTAGGTGGATAGATTAGATTAGAGCAATTAATTTAGTACTTTACCGATGCATGTTAGGTGGTTAGATAGTACCATTAGCGAGTAGTCACGTACTATTATTTATTGAACGAACCTTGATATTTTTCCAAGTCCGTTTTAGCTTCCAATTAGGCTATAACGAGCCTAAGTTGGATTTATTGCATTTATTTAATATTTTTCGTAATTATTTAATTAATTAATTATTTTCGGAAATTAAGTTGGGATAGTCAACAGCCAGAATTTTATGCTAGTTGTTGTGGTGTAATCTATTTATTTATTTTATTTTTAAGTTGTGCTGAATTGATTTAATTATGATTTTGGGATTTTATTTTTAAATTAATTAAATTTCGTAATTAAGTGGAAAATTACCAGATTTCGGTCAATAGTGCCAAAAATCTATTTTGGGACTACTAAAAATAGTGGGAAATTCAAAAGTGAAAATCTTATATTTTGGCTAAGGCCGACTGTGTACTCACCACACGTGTATTTTTTACCAAGTATGATCAAAAGAGTAAATTGATTGTGTCTTGAACAAAAATACTATAACGGCTTGATGATTCGTATGTCGTTTGGAGAATGGACGTTATACTATTATAGCTCGATGACTCTCTTGTCATATTGAGAAAGAATTGCTTGTATATTGGCTCGGTGACTTTATATGTCATATTGGAGATAGGATATTATGATTTAACAGCTCGATGACTCTCATGTCATCTTGAGAAGGAATTGTTTGTATACCGGCTCGATAACTCTATATGCCATCTTGGAGATAAGACGGTATGACCCAACGGTGTGTTATAACGGCTCAATGACTTTATATATCGTCTTGGAGATGGAGCGTTATGCATAGGTATGTTATAACGGTCCGATAACAATATGTCATCTTGAAGATAGAATGTTATGCATACCCACTCGATGGCTCTATATGTCATCTAGAGATAGGATAGAATACTATCTATATTTCACATTATATGAGGAGTCTTGGATTTTGATCGGACTCATAGATAGTATTGAATGGGCCGACCAAGAGATTGTCGTGATGACATGGAATCAACTAGGTCAATTGATCGATAGTTCGATCTAATTGAATTGATTGGTAGGAAATATCAATTATATTGACTTGCAGGAAAGAGACTGAGGCCAAGGTAAGTCATCTAACGCCTTATTGTGCTTAGGCAGCCCTTAGGGGCGTAATTTTCTTCCTAATCGGGTCTTAAAGGGTAGAACTCGTTGAGACATTGTCTCTTGGTTGTTGTATAACCATTTTTAGGTCCCTAGGTGACGGTTGTGGAGAGCCGGAAGTCCCGAAGTTTGGGAAGGTGGAAGAAGCGAAGCGATAAGCACAATCGGCTAGTTAGTCATAGTACGGTTCCTTTTTGGTTAAGCCGATATTTTTGTAAGCGATTTGATGTTATGAATAATTTTGTTTGTTATAAAAAGGTTTGTTTTGGTTTGAAAAGTTGGTCCTACTTTCCTATCCCATTATCTTATTGTCTAAAGGGATTTATATGCTTCCGCATGTGTATATTAAATTAAAATTGGGTCGGCGATGCGTCTGGGACATTGCTAATATATTGACCAAGCAGGGATGGGCATGAATTCGGAGGATCGAGGTTTGACACACCCAGTCGCTCTAGACGCTGCTCGCTTAGCCTCCCCTAAAGCCGCTCACCCAGCCACTTGCCCCCCGAAGCCGCTCACCCAGTCGCCGAGATGCCACCCAGCAATAGATCGTCTTAATGCCGATTTGTGATGTCGGTGAGTGCTCGATTTCTCTTGCTCTGTCTCTGTTGCTTCTGGTTTCGCCCAATGCATTTGCTTTTTCCAAGCATTCTCATTTGCACTACTGCAACAAGGCTTCTTCATAGGTTCAAGTAATCGAGGTGTCTTGAGATAAATAACAAGTTACTCAGCAATTCGACCTTGAAGACATGACTTTAGAGGGAAGGGCATGGAAAAAAGTAAAAATGTATAGTTGGGAGATTCTGATCATTTGCATTACCCGACTAACACTTAAGATAGTGATGTAACTTTGACGTGTGCGTAGTTGCAGCCTTCAACAAGCAGGAGCATTTGCTTTCTTTTTTTTTCGATTATGTGTTTGCTATAAAGTAAGAGAGATAAAGTTAGCAATTTTGGCGCTGAAGAGTGAATGCGATACATAATTTTCATCTTTATCTATATGATTGAGTTCAAATCATCGTGGTCCTTAATAAGTATGTTCTATTATTAACAAAGTGATCCTGAGAATCTTTTTCCATTTATAATTGTTCTACAAAGTCATGTCAGCTCTTTGATGAACTTCTATTCTTATGATTATCATATTTTCAGTCTTTGACTACTTTCCTGAATGATGATTCATTATAAGGCTGTCGCTCAAATCACAGGAACTAACAACTGTGTTTTTAGCTATAAGAATTTATTGTAGTGTTGTAACGGAGTATGATATCCATACATTACTCGATTCGGCTATGCTAGCCACCACCCTTTAGGTCATCTACATGATTCGCTTTAAGCTGAGATTGAGTTACATGGAGTTTTGTGGTGAGTCCTCCATCCACACTCTATTTATGTTTATGAATAAAGCGCCGGATGAGGCACAACTTTTTCTTTAGCTTTGTTTCTCTAGTTTAGACTTTCTCTATCTCTTCTTTGGTTACCATCAGACTCTTCCACTGGCAAACTATGGAATAGATGTGTCCATCTTTATTTGTAAACTATTTTAAGATTATGTATAGATGTTGGTGCCTACATTCAAATGGACCCAAATGAAAAGATGTATGAAACCTTGACATACAAAAAGCTTCCCTTTTGGATTTATTTCTTTGTAATGTGTCTCCAAAAGGCTGAGTTGGTTATGGTGGTTTGTTCATTTTGTTCTTCTATGGTAGTCGGGTGGTAGGTATATACTTTAAATTATCTGAAAATCTGCATCAGTCAATAGATTTGCTTCTAAGGTCAATAAATTAATTCTCATATACTATAAATAAGGTTGAAGGTGTTATGGGCATCAATCAATAGATTGTTTTATTAGGTTGCTCTATAATTCTTATGGTCTACGAGTACTATAATAAGGTTGAAGGTAGATTGGGCATAATAAAACCATATAATTTAATGTCTCTTGAATTTTCCACTTATTTTAAGGGTTATAGCCTCCTAGTTATTTGAGCTTGAACTTAACCAAATGATTATGATTTACTCCTTTTTGCCTTTTCCAATTCTATCGATCGTTAATTTGAGTTGGTAATTTTACTCGAGGCATCTAAATCAGAGAATTTGAACGTAGAGTTGTGAGAACACAGGTTCTAATTGTATCCATTAAATTTTATTTGTTATTGGTATATTTACATTTGTTGAATTTTCCCCTTTTGCATTTAATGCATGTGATTCCATGTGCTGTGCTATCTCTAGTGAATCATCCCTCAACACACCATCATATCATTAACAAGATTTGTTGGGCCTTCTGTGTTTATCTTGAAGTTGTTTCAATGCACCCTAGCTCTGTGTCATGCAGAACACAAATGTACTGCAATGGCCAAATCTTGTAATGATGATATGTGTGGAAAATATCTATGTCAATTGAAACCGAGTGTAAAAGGACCTCTACTTCTTATTTGCTAGTCACTTGCACTTCGGAGATAGTTTGATGCAGAAACCCCTTCGTTGTTGATATCTTCATTTTGCATGTTTAAGAAGCAATTTTGCAACCCTTTGTTGACACCTAAATTTTGGCGACCCAGTTAGTCATTTATTGCATTAAAAAATCGGGGGTTAATTTTATCCTTGAAAAAATAATTAATCGCATAACATATAGTTTTAGGTGCATTTATTTTTAATTTGCATTTACGATGGGCCGGTGACAAATGGATTCGAATTAATTGTTCAGAACTTTAATTTGATGAGTTGGGCTAAGCCACAAAGGGAGTAGATCGGCTTAAGCCCATATCCTTGGGGAGATTTTACGGATTTATCTTTGTGAGATTTCAATTTAAAAACAAATATTGCGTTTGGAAAAGAAATCTTCATGGATATCGATTTGGAAAAATTAAAATCCTAATCCATGGACTATAAATAGATCAAAACGTGTAAGGTTTTAGAGGGGCCACACATATTGATACACATAGCCGCACATAATGGGGTCTTTCTTCATTTTGTTTGGGGGGCTCGAAAAACAACAAAAAGAAGAAGAAAGAAAAGCTCTTGAGAAGAAAGCGAGAGAAACAGAACAGCACGGTAGAGAGATTGACGTGAGGGACGTTGATCTGCAAGAAAAAAAGTAGGAAAAAGAAAAAAGAAAAAGAAGGAAAAAGTGCTCCTATTCATTTTCCTTAGCCACGCCTTCCTTCTTTGTTCGATTTTCTAGCCGGCACACCAGCAACCGGGTCACCGCCTTTGCAGTTTTCCCCCGCTCGTGCCCTTTGTCACCGTTCGCCAGTTGTTCGAAGTTCCACCTCGCTGGTTGTCATTCGTGAAGGCCGCGAAGCTGTCTTTGTTCCCGCATCGCGCGCCTTAGCCGATCTCCCTTCAGCCGACAGCCCGGCTCCACCGCTGTCCCTGTCCTCACGGTGCTAACGATCACCATGCTTGCCTTCCTCTTGCAACGCCCAGCAGCCCCGCCTAAGCCCTTCGTGATGCCATAAGCTGTTGTTATTGCGCTTGCCTTTGTAGATCCCAAGCCTCGATGTTGACACCGACTGTCCCCCGACGTCGTAGCAACCCGCGAGCCGTGCCTCCACTTGCGAGCTGTGAGCCTTGCTTGCGCCACCCGCGCCCGATCTACAACAGCCGGACCCAATGCCCCAGCGGTTTCACTTTCAGCCGAGACTTGACACCACCGGAGCCCACTTTGCCGGTCTGCTTGCCTCCGCGACGCTCGGCCACTGCCGCACCGTTGTCCTTGCCGTGACCTGATGCCACGAGTCCACACCCTTTGCTGCGCGCCTCTGCCCAATGCCTTATGGCGAGCCTCGCTCCACCACCAGCAACAGCTTGCGCCTTCGCCCTCCTATTGGTCCCCCTCGCCGAGCTCCTCCCGGCGTCCCCCCCCTGAAGCTCGCGGCGTTGCCCCCTTAGTTGATTACGTTGGTAAGCCTTATTTGAAAAAGAAAAAAAGAAAAAGAAAATTAGGTAGTTTTTCTTTCTATTTACTTTATTTTGTTTTTATTTTATTTTATTTTATTTTATTTTACTTTTTTGGTAGAATTGTATCTCGATGTATGATTAAGATTCTGACATGAATTAGTCTTTTAAATTAAGGATTGACAGTCCGATTTTCGCGCTCGAAATCCGACTCGCAATCGCTTGGAAAATCGCCAATCCAATCTCACGCCCGAGATTCGATTCGTGGTTTATTTAAAAATTGATCAATCCGATCTCATGCGCGAGATATGATTCGCCAATTTATGGATATCAATCTTATCTTGTCTAATTTGCCGTCGTGTTGATTGAATCAATTTTATTTTTATAGAAGAAAAATCCAAAAAATATTTGAGTTAGGACTAGTTGGTTTTAGAATATTTCTTTTTATCTTGCATATTTAGAATAGGAATTTCATTTTGAATTTCTAAAATAAAAAATTAAAAAAATTAAAAAAATGCATTCATTTAGGATGGTATTTTTTTTTAATTTACATGGCACGTTTAATTATTTGACAATTTTAAATTTCGAATTTTATAAAAAATATAAAAAAAAATCATCATGCATGTCATGTAGAATTAAGGCATTCTTTGTACGTCATTGCATATTAGGATGAAATTGCATGTTTCATTTCAAGTTTAGATTGATTTTTAGATAGATTGCATCTTAGGTTAGAAATTGCTAATTAAGATAATATCTTAGTTTAAATTAGAATTTGGCTTAACCTAATTCTAATACAAATTAAATAGAACCTTAATCTAGTTAGATAATTTTCACATTTTTCTAATTTCGAATTTCCTAAAAAATACAAAAAAATGCCTTAGAATAAATTAGTTTCATTTTCTAGGATAGGTTGCATGCTTATTTTTAGGAAAAAAATGCCATGTGCATGTCATATAAAATTAGATTCATGAAATGCACGTCATTTAGTGATTGTTGCTAGGTCCATTTAATTAGAAATTGCATATCATTAGAATTAGGTCATTTAGTTATATTGCATTACATAAAACAAAATTCTCATTAATTAAGTGAAAACAAAAAGAAATTGTGTGTTAATTAGAAATCATATTTAGAGTTGTTGATGTGAATTCGATCTAATAACAGATACTTTTCGTTGCCTGAGGTTAGTTTTGCAATTTATTCATTGCTTTTCTTGGATGTTAAATTAGTGGTTTTGTTCACCCGTATGATTGCCTCACATGTTAGGGAGATAAATTTAAATCAATTCGAGCTGCCTGCTTAAACATTTTTTTAATAAATAAAGAAAGGTATTGAAAGGGTGTTAGAAATCTAGCGTAACCAAATCCTCCAGAACTCACAATATCTAGTTCGTAGGAGTAAAGTAAATCTCCCATTACTTTTACTTGGGTTTCTAATCGACCCGCCAAAAATAGATTAGTGGCGACTCATGACTAAAAATCAATCATATGTTGAGAACTTGAACCTAAGTCGTGAATTGGTGTGGGCTTGGGAGAGCCGGACTAAGTTGAGGCAGTAATCTACCAAACCCTGGGTGGTTCACTTGAAAATTTGGTCGTGACACGGTTTTTTATTTCTTTTGAAAAATACAAATGATCGCTTTTCCTTTTTCTTTTGCCACTTGCTCATTTTACTTCGAATCTCTAGCTATTTCTATTGTGTATATGTGTCAACCAAGTCTAGATTGCTCATTTGTGAACTATGATTTCTATCCATTTGCTTTTGGCTGCAAAGTTGGTGTTACGCAATCACTTCAATGCATACACATCACATCTAGTGTGTTGGCTTATACTATGTTGACAGGAAATTCACATGGGTTTTTACTACATAGCTTTCTCAAATATTGGTCTTATGTAAATGTTGACAGCACATCTATTGGCTTTTTTTCTTCTTTGTTACTAAGTTTGTACCACTTTTTATAATTTGGAGGTACTCAACTGATGAAGGAAAGGAAGAAATCAAAAGAAGAAGAAGAAGAAG